>JAHWFP010196279.1:0-14531 GCA_023313725.1 Lithobius niger | reverse complement strand
CAAAGTCACAAACAAGGAATATTAAAACTTAAGATTTTTTTTTTAAATTTGAACCTAGACAATTCTGACAAAAATGCATTGCCATAAGAAGACTACCTTCACTCTGCAAATTTGGAGAGAATCAGATGTGAAGCACGAATTATTTTAGCGAATTCTCTTGTCCAACATAAAATTCAAACTGGCAAGTCATTAGACACAACACTACCCAGACCTAGACAGTGTTGCGTTTTGTTCACTGAAAACCAGTCGGATCTAGTTTAAATCTTGACACCTTAGTAATTTTGCTCTAAATCCCGTCAGTTCATAATCATATTATTCCGGAAAATAAAAAAAATTGTTTTAAGTTTCAGTTGTAAATAAAATCATAAGGGTAACCGGACCCATCAAGTTTTCGCCATACAAAGTAGTAATATCAGAGCCAAAATGGCTGCTACCAAGTTTGTGTCACTCATGCTTAACTGACAATCATCGAGGTGTCAATTAAGATTGAGTGATCCCGGTTGGGATGGAAAAACTTGGTGTGGTAGCTATTTTATCTTTATCTTTATCCCTGCACCTTTCCCTTAAATTTCCACAATTTGAATTTAGGCCGCATTGGGATTTATCCTCAATATGACAAAATATTAAGGCTGGGCCAATCATCTTTTTTCTACCCGAGCCGATCATTAAACGAAATTGGGCGATACCAATCCCGATTTCCGATACCAAATCCCCGATAACCGATCTCAGTTCCTAATTAACCGAAAACTGCAGCCTAATACTGAAGTATGTCAACATTGCATAAATAAAGCGTAGGCCTTGATGCCCATTATTATTTTTTAAATATTGGTTTAAAATAATATTGTATATACTAAAATCATTTTAAAACACAGAAATCCCAGTAAAGGTATTACGGTATTTTATTTCCTTAAAACATAGCGAATCCTTTAATTACACACATTTTGGATTCAACGACGCTCCACCTTAGTCAGTGACGCTCAAACTTTACCACGAAGAAGCAGCCATGTTCTTCCTGCATCTAACGCAAGGCTTTCTTCAACGATGCATGAGGGTATAATGCATGTGTAAGCAAATTCTTTTCAGTTTCTTCTTCAAGATATGAGGTTGCACTAAGTATGCACGAAAGGTACTTCTTCTGTAAGGCAAATGTGTTTTTCTTTCATTTTTTTCCTTCTTTGTGCCCGCCGTCTAGTTTCGTCTGCATGGATCGAGAATAAAAGGCCGACAATCTCTAGTTAAGCGCCTCGCCGTCGTAATCTCCAGTCAAATACACGGTGGCGCTGCAAGACTGTTCCGAAATGGAGTGCGCGGTTTAAGAGTTTTCTTTTCCTTTTTTTTCTTTTCGATCTCCTTAATCTCGTTCACAGTAGCGAAGGAGGGAAACCAATTTTCAATGCCATGCCAAAATGGACGTTTGCCAAAACCAGAAATTGCCGACTTCAGTTACTTACCTGCTGTACAAAACGAAATCTTAAAGAAATATCTTAGCGTTACTTTATAACCTTTTTTTTTTACCCCGTCTTATTCCTGAATTCTAACTTGGGTTAAAAAGAAAAAGTAAAGGTTAGGTAGGCCTTTACTTGCCAATATTTTGATGAGAGCTTCGACCAAAGGGATTTCGCGTTCGCAATCTGGATTTTGGAGCGCCGTTGGAGTTGTGGGATCTTCGAATCGTTACTTTAAAGACGTATTTAAAATAAATCCCAAATCTTTTGTGCCTACGAAGTCCGAAAACGTAGAACAAATTTGTGAAGAGGGTCTAACAAAGAAGGATGTAACTTGTTGTCTTAACATTTCGAGTGGCATTTATACAAAAAAAAAATCAGGACCAATCACGAAAGTTCTGCGAGTTAGTTTTAAACCTCTTCAGGAACTTTTGTTGCCTTTACAGGTTCTTTTCGGATAGTTCTTTGTGGTTTAGCGATTTTTTGTGAGTGGCCAAATTTGACTATAGTAAAACCATGGAGGAAAAAAGAAATATGGCGGCTTTATTTAAATTAACATAAATTAAACATATTGATTTAATCCTCACTGTGAAACGCTAATATTTTGGCTAACTCGTCACCTAGTGTTCTTTTAAATCTCCACTTTGCGTGAGGTTTAATGTTAGTTTAAATTAACACTCAGAGGAGTATACGACGCATAAAACACCTTTAAAAAAACGGAACTTTATTTCAAAGTAGAGTTGCCTCATTACTCAGAGCAATAAAATTGACATAAAATTACTGCAAATTCTGTTGGCTTATGGCTGCAGGTTGCATTATACGGGTGCTAAAACATACATATAAATTTGAAACAAACTATGATTCGTGCTGCCGTAATTCCGCGGATAAAGTCACCCTTCCTTACCATTCCTTCTTTATTGAATTTTTTTCTTTGTGTCAACTTTTAGCTGCCTTCCTTATAGTGTTTGGGGCCCAGCTTGAATTTGCCCCAGAATGAACACAAATAATCAACTGTATTTTTTTGGTAGCAGAGTGCCTTGTTGATATCCAAAATAGTTACAAAAACAATGGTGGCCGTCGATTAAAGTCGCCCCCTCCAGGAATACGTAGCCGATTACACAGGTCCAATACACAGAAAATAATTTGTTTTGGCTTCATCTGAAGTAAACTTGACATTCATATAAATATAAATAATAAATATAAACAAAAATTTACAACAGGAGTGGAAGGATGGGAGAAGGGGTATGAGCCATCTACTCTGATCCTCGAGGGTGGATGGTGTGTGACGCAGTCTTTATCCAGTGACAGGCCGCTTAAAAATTTACATAGATCTGCCTGTTGAAGGAGCCTTCTGAAACGGGATACGGTTGCGGCATTAACGATATCCTTGTGAAGGGCTTACCAAATTGGGACGACCTGGACATAAAAAAAAAGTTCCGATGGCAGCCCAGATGAAAATTGGGATATGATGTACGTGGACCGGTCGTATATACATGGACCGGCTCGATTTTGGACCTAGGCAATTCAGAGCCAAAAAGAAGTTTATTGGTTAGAGTAAATTAATGTTTATTTTAATTCATGCAACTAAGTACATAAGTAAATGGCGAACTCGTCGTTTACCGGAGAACTATCTTAGAACTGAAAAGGCTAAGGTCACACTGTGCAAATCATCCAAAAACTTCTTCGTAGTGTTTGGATGTTTGATCCTCTCCCAGCCATAGCCAAGGTGCCAGAAGGAAAGAAGAACAATTTTGCTAGGTAACTCCAATCGGAAATTCCTAGGATCTTTTACATGCCACAATCGACATGATCTCAGGGTCCTTCTCTCCCCGAAAATGACTGGGATGGCTATGGTGAACCTCGAACATCGGATCTGCAACACGACTATCCATCAGGCCACCTATTGCCCGCTATATATTCATACAACTCCGATCAGAAGGTTTGGCAAGGACTTAGCAAGGGGCCCAGGGCCGAAAATAGGGGAAAAAGGAACGGACCCTGCACCCCCAAAAGTCACAACCAGACGCGATTATTCGTCCGAGCATTTGGCACTGCAATTCAGCTACGATTTTCCAGCTGGATGGTTTGCTGTATTGTTGAAGTCCAAATCTTCTGTAGATTTACCTTGCAATGGTCCGTTCAATAGGGGAGTTTTAAAAGTCAGCGGCTTGCGAGTCGCTTGGCAGCGGGGAACGTTTTCCCATTGAAATAACAAACGGGCAAGCGTTTCCGCTTGCAAGCGACTCGCAAGCCGCTGACTTTAAAAACATCCCTAAAGCTTGCTCCTCCGTCCCAGGAAATGTTTCGTGGGACACTGAAAATGGGATCGATCAGAATAACGGGAGACGAATCGGGAGTATACAAAAACCTGTGATAAGCAGAGAGCAGGGATGCCACCGGGGAGTCGTTCGTTTTTCACATTTTTTTCACTTCACGCATTTGGATTTTTTCACATTTTTTCGACCACAAATTTTAGATATTTTCGCATTTTTTCACATCTTTTTTTTAACATTTTTTTTTTTAATAAGCCTATTTCTAAAGCACGAAAAAGCATTTAGCGGCGTGACGAGTTCGGCAGCGCGGGTATACGTTGCATTTTGGGTATCACCTCGAACAAAAGAGCAGCGACTTACCTACAGTGAAAGTCACACTGCGCCATCTACTTACAAAACAAATAACCTGGCTGACTTGCAAACGCAGGTAAACGGACTTCCTCTAACAGAATTTTGTCTTCACTTAACCGTATTGGAGTTAAACTTATTTATCGTTTGTTACACAACGCAATTTTTTTTTTATCAGAAAATCCAACATTTCACATTTTTTTCACCAATTTGGTCAATTTTTTTACGGTTTTTCACACTTTTATTAGAGAGCTCAAATTTTCACATTTTTTTACTCGGTGGCATCCCTGAGACAGAATCAGTAAAAACAAAAATGTCTTTATGCCCCCTCCCCCCTCATATTTTGTCTTTGATGTCCCTGAAGGGTCTCCTTTCGCATTCCTGGTGACCTGAAACTGATTTAAAGTGTCCACGGCCTACCTTGAGTTCGCCCCAGAACGACACAGATAATCAATTGTATGTTTTTGGTAGCAGAGTGCCTTGTTGATATCCAAGATGGTTACAAAAACAATGGCGGCCGTCGACTAAAGTCGCCCCTTCCAGGAAACGTAGCAAGGGACTCAAGACAGGCCGCGGACACTATAAAGCAGTTAGGCTGAACTGTGGCAGCTTCTTACTTCATTGTTTTCATTAATGTACATTTTATTTGCTATTTTTTTTCAGGTGCCCAGTTGACGAAAAATTGGTGAGCGAATTCCGAGGAAAGGACTTCCATGGCGGCGTGTATGAAACACAAGTTTTTGCTTATTTCAAGGCCTTCCGGTTCACAGGCAGCCCAGCTCTTTATATTGAGTGTGACGTGCGCATGTGCCACGGCATCTGTCCGGTAAGATTTTTTTTTATCTAAGATCATGATGCTAACAAGTGTTCTTTCTAGGAACTAGTTGTACCCCCGGTGTAGCATACGCCGGCTAGCTGGTTCCCGCATACCTGAGCGTAACACTGTAGTGGGCCCCGGTTTCCCCTAATGTGTGGTCTGAATATCCCCATCTCTGCTCCCTCTTTAAACCCCTGCTGACTTGTGTTATGGAAGTAAATGTTTATTTTCAATGGAGGACGGTTCTCTGTTCTGATACCAAGCCCAACAAACCCAACAACGGTTATGCATGCAGTGATTGTTACTCAACCAACTTTGAAACTCTTCCAAGTCGGCTCTTAAGAGCTAGCTTTATTAATGCAATATGTCGATTGTTATAGGCCACATCTGTAATTATGGAATGTACGAGCGGAACAGCTGCACTGTGGTCCATGAGTAATAGTCTATGGGCCCTGACCCATAAAATCACTTATTGGTACCACTTATTGGCGGCAAGGTCTAGTAATGATTTTTTAATCCTTCATGTGTGAAGGACATTATTCTGATAATATAACTTTTGATATGGAGCAGCTTGAGTGTCAAAGTGGGGTCGAAAGGTCAAATATTACCAAATATTTGCCATTTTGAGTTATTTATTCAATAACTGTTATTGCTACACAAAAATATTTGAGATAAAAGTTGTTGGGAATAACTTAATCTATAATGTTGGTCCTACACCTTTTCTTTCCATGTCTTGTATAGGTTTGCAAGGAAATGGTCATTTTGGGCAATTTGTACTAAAACTTACCAAAATCGCCAACTTTTACCATTTTGGCCTATTATTCAGCAACCGTTGTTGCTACCAAAAAATCGGTCTTTTTAAAAAATGGTTTTTTTTTCCTTCTTTTTTCCCCCCCCCCCCCCCCCCCCAGGTTACAAGGTTACACTTGTTTATTATAATCATTAACCGTTTTGAGTCTTGTAAAGACAAAAAGTGGGGGCAGCGACTATCTAGTCGCAGCCGGTCTTCTGTACATTTCCTCCACTGTTGAGGCGCACACCTCTATCACGCTCTGCAACAGTGATCTCTATTATATAATCTAAAGATAGTAACCATGACAATTATTGAAGGTTAAAAATGTGTTAGCGTTTAGGCCTAGTTTTCGATTTTATGCCTAATTTTCAGCTTTATGGCCTAATTTTTACCTGCCGCTTTAATTTCGTAACTAGCAGCGAACGGAGAATTGGGTTTGAGAGTAGGCCTACTCACCCATGCAACACGGTGTCGAGACTTCATGTTGCCGTGGTAGCTAGGAATCGTTAAGCTATTAGACGCAGGCATGTTAAATGCCACATGTCTTATTAAATGCGATAATCAAATATTATTATTTCATTGGGTTACATCGAAAAAGTCTATTTGCTGTAAGGAAGCAACAATGTTTTAATTTGCTGCTTCATTTAAAGTTCACTTGACTACTGTTGAAAAATGGCTGGACAAAGTCGTTACAAACCTATATGTTGAATTTACTTAGTGAGCAAGAAAATCTACCCTTCAAAATGAAAGCAGTATGGTTCATTTTCAGGTAATACATTTTTTTTTTTGGTTTGTTTCAGAAACAACGTTGTTATTGGCGTAGTATCCAGAAACGTTCCATTAATGAACACGAAAGAAACGACTCAGCCTCGGTTTCCGACACACTCAAAATGTTCCAGTCCATCGACGTAAGAACGGAAAAGAGTGATATTGCATCATCGCAAGTGCAGAATCCAAGTAAGTTGTTTTTCATGAATGAACACTTAAAAATTAAAAGGTTTGTATCGGTACCTTTATTTCTTTCATATATAAATTAATTTACGCTTAAATTCCACAAAATTAAAGTCAGTTTTTTCGCAAAAGTGCACTTATATAGTGATTCAGACCAACAGCTGGCGGCTATATTACAAATGAATTTTTTTTTTAAATTAATGAAGTAATTTCCTTAGGTTAGCAATGCTGCCCTACTTTGGCAAAAGGCATTAAATGCAAAAAGTAAGTTTTGAGAAAAAAAATGAAACGTTTGAATGTTTCAGCCGACTTACAAGAATGGAAGAACAAAAAAAACTAAAGTACCATTCTAAATGTTATTTTTTTATAAATTTACTTACGTTGTGAAAAAATCGAAAATCCGCTCCAAACAGTGAAATTAAGCAGATAATGCTTTTTGCCACACACTAGGTCACAAAAATTTAATCATCGTGTAGTGGCAAAATGCTTTCAAAGCACTTAACGCATTTTGCCAGAGTTTTTATCAAAACCTCTTGAAATTAAAAGGCATTAACTAACAACTATAGAGCGGTGAAATCATTGAGAAAATTCATAAAAGTTGTAAGTAACAAACGGATCCTCATCCAGTCTTCGAAATTGCTGTATAACTTACATCAAAATGTTGAAAACCTTTAAAAATGGTAGTTACACATTACATAAAATGGCAGTATTACATACTTATCTAGGTTATTTTTATCATTTATGCTAGGAGAATACCAATTCATTAATTAGGCAAAAGTATAGGTTTTCGCCTGCTTCTTGAGAGGTTTGAGATTTAGTCTGGGGTCTTGGCTCAAAGCCACACGCTCACAATAAAATTATACAGTGAACAAGTACTGAGTGCTGAGAACTAACAATGTCCAGGGCCACACGCCCGAGCGATTATTGGCTCTTTGCACGTGGGAAGCTAGTAATAACTGATTTATCCACCGATGTCCGAATCTCAGCACGACAATAAAGAAGCACACGACGTTAATATGACAGTAGTCATCAATCCAAGGTGGAAAAGAAAAAAACATTTTCTTTTGCTTGTAGTGTTCTATTATGAATTCGGAATTGGCATTCGAGGATATGTTTGATTGATTTGTCGAATAATAGAATGCAGCTATTTCGGAATAGAGAAAGGAGTATTATAATGTTGGATATGGTTGTGTTGGAAGTCGGAGCACAAGGGCGCTCTTCCACTGGGCTGAAGGGCCCCCCCCCCCCCCGTCGGTTTGTCCATTTTTGCTCTTTTGGTAGACAGAATCGTGAAGAAAATTCATAAAACTAGCTGGACCCCGTGCATGATGCACGATGATTGAATTTCCGTACACGTCTACCTGCTTCCGTGCCCCCAACACCCCTCCCCCCACACCGAACTGCACCACCTGCCAGACTCTCCCAGTGTGGGGTCTGTATCTCCCCGGCACCTTAGGCTGTTGGCTGCTGCTGCTGATGATGGTGCTGCTGCTGATGATCCCTGAGAGCTTATGGTATTAATATAGTAGATCAAAACTTTAAACAAAGGCTTTTTCAAGGATCTATAACACTGATTAGGGCAATGTAAGGCACGTCCCAAAAGAAAAAAGGTCCTCAGAAAAATCTCCTCCCCTTTTTTGGGCGCTAATGACCAAGCTGTCGACGCGCCACTAAGCCTCAATCCCCCCTCCATTTTTTTGGCTATTCTGCGCGCGCCCTTCTCGGTGCGTCTGACATGTAACATGGAAACGAACCATCCACCAGTAAACAAAATGCCCCGCCGAAACTACCGATTCGAAAAAAAGTTTTAAAGGAGACTTTAAAATTTCACAATGTGTATCATATTGTAATCAATTTTAATGCTTGAAATGTTAACTACATTGCCTGTTTTCTGTATTTATTATGGTGAAAAATAACTTGCCATTTTAAGATAAATTAAATTTGCACTATGGGTGTAATACAGGTTTCGTTAAAAAAACAGTGGAGTGCTTAGTTCTCAGCAATAGGTGCAAGAAATAGTTCTCAGCCCTCGTTCGATCCTGCAGCTTGTATTGTTACGAGAAGGATGAGGGCCTTAGGGCTTCGTCGGGCAGATGACCAGGAGTGGTAAACACTCGCTACAAAATCCTTTGAACCCTTTGAGATGCTGATATAGGCAGAAACATGGCTTTGTCGCTCTTTTCTTCCTTCTGATTCATGTTGTGGCGCGAAACAATGTATTCGTGCTGATTATTATGGGATGGAAACAGTGCTACCACTAATGACAAAACGCTTCAAGAGCATTGGAAGCCCGAATCTGTTCGGATGTGTGTTGCCGAGCAACGGCAGAAAGCATCAATATCCGAGATTACCTTCTCTACAACAATAGGGTGCACGCTGCCACCCAGTGGCAAAAAGCATTAATGGACAATAAGACCTTGTCTAATAATAGATGTGTGCTGAAATCCAGTAGCAAAAAGCATTAACAGTCTATAATGCTTTCAGTTCTTGGTTGTAACATTCTGTGAAATGCTGGCAAAACGCATTAACTGCCAATAACGCATTTTGCCATGGGGTAAAAATTCTGTCACTCTATTTCAAAGGCATTAATGGGCAATAAGGCCTTCTACCAAAGCAAATCGTTGAACCACTGGGCACATAATGCGTTTTGCCACCACGAAACTGGCGTTCTAGTGGTCGGAGACGGAAAAACAATATACGAGCTGAAAGGCAAGGTTTTGTTTGTTAATGCTTAACCAAAATCTTATTTTCGCATTTTTGGGGGTTAATGCGTTCTGCCAAAGTAGGGCAGAATGGGTGGGCCATCAACATAGTACTCCTGGTTATTTGATCGCCCTTCTTTACAACTATTGCTAATGTAAGCAAAAACACACACATTTTTTGACCCTGGCTTCAGTTTCTCAGCAACTCTTCATTGATACCTCATAATTATTAGTTCAGCAGCAGAGACAAGACTTTTGCTGAATGGGATAACAAAAAAAAAAGGGACTTAAGGGCTAGGTGAGTTCTTGCCCTTAATAATAACAATGAATGGCATCTAAAGGATGCGGGGGTAAACAACTCCATCGTCGCAAAGCTGGGGAACATTTTGCTGATTTTACCAACATTTGTGCCGTTTTTCTCCTTCTCAATGAATATGTTCTATGGGGGGGGGAGAGGCTTAATAGCGTTCGACAGTTAGGTCATTACCGCCAACTTCATTCACAGTGCAGTGGCCCGGGTTGTCACTATGCCATACATTACGTACATGTCAACCAAACCCCAAATCTAGTTCTTAGGTATATCTGTACCTCCTGCAAAAATTGAAAAACATGTTCTGTGAAATGTAAAGCTGTTCTCTTGCTAAACAATGACCGTGGGTAGGAGGTGAGGGCGGATTCTCATTTCATTCTCTCAGGACTAGAAGATGCCAGTGAGATTTAAGTGTTGAGTCACCAAAAGGACACAACACTGATGGTAACTTTAAAACTGTGTACTTACACTTAAGATATAGAACTCAACTGCATCTTCAGGGTGAAGCATTAAGTACGTTCATGTGGTCTGTCGCATGTTACGAAAAACGGGTTGGATCCTGAACGTAAAGTCGGGCGGTTCCCGAGAGAGTGGAAGTTAACTGAGGGTCCACAACTTAATTAAACTTAGGTGGTACGTTAACCCCTATCAGACCGGTTTGGATTTTAGTTTCTTCCTAGCCCGATCTTAGTCGGCACGACCAGCAAACATTCCTGTAACTACCTCACAATTATTGGTTGGTTCTAACTAACTTACACCACTAGGGACCATACGAATCTGTTTGAAATGCAGCACAATAAGGAAGAGTAACGGTACTCATAACCCTTAACGGTAATAACCGAACATGGCCACTATAGACCTGTTCCAATTTAAGGCCTAAATCATGACGTCACAGCACAAAAATAATCAAGAGAGGAAAGGGTGGAGTAGTTACTGGGTTTGCATTCGCGTAAGAAGTAATCGTTTTTATTTTACAAGCATTAGATATCAACAGTGCTCGAGAGTACAATATTACACGACGAGATCAATAATTAACCCGCATATCAAATCATGCAAGGCTATTGCAAAAATGTATAAAATAGATAAAATCAAAAATTGAAAACAACCACAATATGTCTTCTTCAATTTACAACCAATCTTAACCAACTAATCGCAGACTTCACCAACACTTTTGAAGTTCGCAACATGGTCTGTACAGCAGTGTCACCTTCTTATTTATCTTAAATGAATAATCACTGTGGATTTATTAGTAATCTGACTTTAAGTACAATCGATTTTCTCCTCAAGCAAAGTGAACTAATCTCCATTTGTCGTTTGTTTTTACAGCAAATGATCCAGGTGCCATCTGCCTTCGGCCGGGAGGATTCGTTGCCATTCTTAGCCTTCTGCTCCTTCTTCTTCTAGTGGTAACAGGTATTAGCTGTGTATTGTGTTTGCGTATGCGTAGACTGCGTGGTGGTCAAGGGGCAAAAGATGCCAAATACGCGTCGTATTCACCGACGGACTTTCCATCTAGACCAAAGACCCGGATGTTCCCACAGCCGGCAAAGAGAGAAAGCACGGTGCCCACTATATCTTCTCATTACCAATGATGACACACAAAAAACATCAACACACATACATCAACACCGCGTAGTCTTTTTTCACAACATACGCTGGGAGTTGCTGCGATAAGTTCTTCCCCAGAGTGTGTTTTTTCTACCTGCATTTTGAAGTTGCCGATGGAACTGTTCAGAGGACAACTTCGGACAAATAAGTGTATGCTTGTGGGATAGAAACGATGTTCGAAATGTACTAATTTTCTAGTGGAGCGAACTGCGACTGATGAGTCACTGTGTCATCTCCATGTTTCTACAGAAGGACATGTACGTACCCACAGAGCTGTGCTGCATATCCAGTCACCACAAGACCATCATGAGAGTTTGAAGATATGCAGCAACATACCTACCTACCTTACTCTTTCAGAAGGGTCAACAGTTATAATGAACTAAGCTCGGTACATGACTGTGGAAGGAAATTATGAATATAAACAGTGAATATTAGCCTATATTCGTCATTTATACCGAATGCACTGACTTTATTATCTGGACAATCTCGTGCACTGTCATGTTTTCCATTTAAGTTTGTTTCCTTTTTTCACCTAATGTTTCAATAATTTGTCTTGCTCCGTACAGGCTATAGTCAATGAATCTTTGACGGCATAATGTTAAAAATATAAAAAAGTTAGTAGCACCAACTGAAATAGGAATGATGACCATGACTTCGGAAAAGCATTATTTTGCTTATTTTGCTAAAACAGTAAATCTTAAAGGATAATATGGGAGATGAAAATATAAATCAAAATATGAATGCATTTTCCCTGATATTAACAGAAGAAATCATTGATTAGGATCAACGGTAATATGTTTTCTCTTGCAAGGCTTGGCCAGTGATTTGCTTAAATTCGCACTGCGCCTTGTGTGGAATGAAAATACTTATTACTTCAGTATTCTAATTCCAGGCATAACATCTGGAAACATTTATCATAATTGCTACCGTTAAGATTACAATCATGACCAAAAAAGTTCACGTAAGAAGATAACTATTTTTTTCGAATTTATGAAGCCCGTATATTGGTTAAAGCGAAAATAAACAGTCGACCTACATCGTGCATTTAAGCAAGTATTGTTTGCAGAGCCTGCAGAGCCTGCATGCAGTTTGCTTTAAACAACTTTGAACTGACCGTAAGGTAACTAAGATAGCCAATTTAATAATAAAAAAATTACCAAAACAAGGTGAAATTCATAAATTCTACATTTATCTACAGCCTGAAGAGTGAAGACACGTGGAAATGGTCTTGATCACAAAATATGATTTGTAGCTCTGATTCAACATTGTTTCGAAATATTTTCTTCTTCCATTAGTCTTTTATTGTCGCAAGCAATTGTGGGAACTGTTAGCACAATCTATGCTAAAGTTCTAATTAGGATACATACTATGTTCTGCCCTTATTATATGTATACTTCACGATCTCATCATGTCGAGCTTTCGTCTCGGACAATTGTGTTTGTTTTGTCCGTTTGTTTGTAAATATATTGCAGCTTTTTTTTTTTTTACAGATATACAGTTTTTTTTTTTTACTTGCATCATTATTCCTGTATGTTTTCTGTACTCCCTGTACAATTTCTGTACTGGTTTAAGTATATTATGCCTATTAATTAGAATTGGAACAATTTGTGGTGCGCTGAATGACTGGTAATAGTGACAAAAGACATTGAAAAGGATGACTCAAGTGTAGATTTGGTCCTCTTTTCTCCTTCATTATAAAAAGAAAATGTTTTTAAAAAATATCATTACAAATATCCAACTGAATTCTAGGCTACAGAACCCAATAACCAATATCGTAAGTCCTCTATTTGTAGCCTGGTCCTAAATCGTAGCCAGTCTCTAATTGTAGTCGGGTGTTTTCCCATTCATGAATTAGTAGTAACCGGCCTCTAATTGTAGCCCAATCTCTAATAGTAGCCAGGTGTTTTCCCAATCATGAATTAGTAGTAACAGGTCTCTCGATTGTAACCAGGTGTTTCCAAATCATGAATTAGTAGTAGCCGGCCTCTAATTGTAGCCCAGTTTTTAATAGTAGTCTGGTGTTTTCCCAATCATGAATTTGTAGTAGCCGGTCTCTAGTTGTAGCCGGTTCAAAATGTCTTAATATTGAAAAAATTCTACAAAAGAGCACGTCCATCACCTAAATGATACCATATCCAAATTAAAGCGTAATGGTAAAGAAATTCATGTGATATTATTTACAGTTTTTAATGTCAGACATACATTCTTTATGTATTAATTACCGTAAATTTCCTTTCTAAATTTTCTAGGAGCCGGTCTCTAATTGTAGACGGGTCAAAATGGCTCGATTTTTAAACAGTAGCCCGGGCTACAAATAGACGAGTTACGGTATATGGTTAACCGAGCAAATGGTGTTATACGGTGTTAATTTTCCAAAAACATTGTGTTCTAAATGAAACTAACAGTGGAAGAGCTTCCAACTCCAATACTGCATGTGTGTGGAATATTCGTGCCACGTCGTAGTTTCGTGATGTGATGTAGGCTATACTAATATCCTAATGCTACGAAATGTGTTCTCCACAAATTTAAAATTTTAACTTTGTTTTGGGTCACAATTTTGTTTATCAACATCACCAAGAATTTCTGATTACTGCTTTGTTATGAATGGTAAAAACGTTAAATTTGTAAGCGAAAGACTTTTATATTTTATATGGTAGGCTACTGTCGATCAGTATCACCATGGTGCTTTTAGATACATTGATGTAATCACAAAATGCACATTTTATTTGTTTTGTTTTGTATCCAACAGAAGTGTAAGAAACCGTAAAGTAATGAACTCTTTCATCTTTTTTTTTTTAATTTCTTTACGAATTGCTGTCGCACAGTCATCAATTCTGATGAGTTTTATTTTGTTAGGGGTTGCGGAATAACTGAAGCTGAAAACTGAACGGTCGATGCTAAACGGTGAATAAGCTTTATATTGACAAATTCTTGCTTTATTAAGTAGATAATGTAATACAGTGTTTACTTCTAGCTACAAAATGTATGATACGAAGAACACTAGGGTGACTGCAGACGAACAACAAAATACGCGATAATCGCGAACGCGATCTTTGCCGTTTGGTGCAATCTTTGCCGTTTGACGCAATCTTTGCCGCTTGGCGCAATATTTGCCGTTTGGCGCAATCTTTGCCGTTTGGCGCAATCTTGGCGCGTTTGGGGCGTAAAAATCGCAATCGACGGCAGAACAGGTAAAAAATATGGGATGTAAACGGTGCGTTCACACGTATTGGCCCGCTGCCCTTGTTGGTATAATATGTCTCTATGAGCCAAATCCCCCTGTG
>JAHWFP010196278.1:0-29775 GCA_023313725.1 Lithobius niger | reverse complement strand
CCCCCCCCCCCCCTTAGAATCATTGTGAATTCACAAAGACTTGGAAAGATTCATTGAGGTTCGGTAAATTTTACAGCGATTTTCAAGAATTGTAGTGTTATACAAGTATCTCTAAGAATGAAAAACTTCACTCGAGTTTTTATAATTTCACGATCATTTAAATGAATTAGATTAATCATCATTGTACACTTACGAACTTTGATATACGTTATTAAAAATTACAAGGATCTATATGAACCAACATTTCACAAAGATTTGCTGAGTGTAGTTCCGCAGGAGGAAGGATATATTGGACTAGTTTTCGACCTCATTCGTCGTTTCACAGATTAAACCCTAGTAGACCAACGTGAGTGCTGCAAATTGCATATAGTGACGCTTAGAAAAGGTCAGAATTCGTCCGTAGTTTTGTTGACAAATACGTGTGTTTAGAGCTCTGGCACCAAAGACGAAGAGTTTTACTTCGGTTTTACTTTTACTTAACAATATTCACTACATTTACTTGCCAATAGAAAGTGCGTTTTAGCAATGCGCTTTGAAAAACTTCTCATATTCGGTTTCGCTTTACAAAAAAAATCGATTAAGGAAGTTTAATGCGATCCATACGTGCTCAAACTCGAGCCCATTCTTCCCGTTTTCACGTTGGGATTAAGTGGACGCGTCTCAAGCTGATGTAAACCTACACATAACAAATTATATCAGTTAAAAATGAGGGTGCGACTCCGTGTTTTGTTTTCTGTCAACTTATTTTAAGCATTATTAGCTTAAAGTTCACGTGCCACCCTGATAAACTATGCGTGGCCGCCATCTTTTCTCGGCAGGCACCAATAGTTTAATGAGAATGCAATACTTCCATGGATAAATACGAATCGCTGCCGAGTGCCGAATTCCAAACCAAATTACGAAACTGCTTTCGTTTGATGTCGCGAAAGGATATAAGGATGAGTTATAAGGATGAGTTATAAGGATCAGTTATAAGGATCAGTTATAAGGATCAGTTATAAGGATCAGTTATAAGGATGAATGAGTCAGAATACTTCAACCTGACATTTATTTTAGTCCTTCGCTCTTTTACCGAGCATTCCTGAATTTTACTGTGAATGAGTGCAATATTTTGTTTGCTTGTGGCTAAATTACTTTCTGTGATAATTTCGCATGGTTTTCACCGCTAAAGAGCTTAGTGCTTATTGACCTAGAACAAAAGTCATTCAAATACTCGTGGACCTATTTCTATTCTCCTATTCCTAAGACACTAAATTAGAAAAAAAGTAAATGCTGCTCACTTGTCATCCTTGACAGTTCAAAATGTTGACTCCGATGTATTTCTTCATGTATTATTCGTAAACAACAAACATGATAACCAACTCTTAAGATAAACAATGATATGATCAGCAATTGTTCGGGAGGGCCTAAGGGCTTCGGGCAGATGACCAGGAGTGGTTAACGCTCCTTAAACCCTTTGAAACCCTTTGAAATTATTGATTTCCTATTCGTAATTAATTGCAAAACATATATTTATACTACTTACGGTGAATCAAAACCCAGTTTATACGCATTTGTTTCAAGTCCAAAGTTTAAAAAACAGTGAAAATACGGACCTCATTTCTGGTTCCAAAATCGAATGTTTAAGTCGGAAAGGGTTGCCCCTGTTTTTTTTTTTTTTTTTTTTTTTCGTTTTTGTTAAATCGAAACAGAAAAATAAACGAAAAGTAGGAGCAACTTTTTTGGATTGAATACTGATTTTAAATCCTTAAACATGGTTTCTATTTGTGTTTCTTTTTTAATTTCGTCATAGAAAAAAATATGGAAAAAAAATTAAACTGTTTTTTTTTAATCCACCTTAGATTCGAAGGTTTCACAAAATTCAACGTTCAAAAGTTTAAATAATTTAAGGTTATAATCACCATAAATAAAACAATAAAATCATCTAGACTTTTAAAAGTTTACCTTAGAGTCATTATGAATTGACAAAGACGTGCAAAGATTCATTGACGTTCAATAAAATTCCTAGCGATTTTCAAGAACCATAATGTTAAAAATATCTTTACTTTATGTTTAGTATGTTACTTTTATCTCCTAGGAATATTCCCCGCTTTGTTAAACACAGTTCAACAGTTTTATATTCATTAAAGTAAACCGTTTTCATTTAGGCGTGTTGGCAAAATTTCAATGTAATCTTATTCTGTAATGGAAAATAAACTAAATAAAATTTGTACACGTATGAATTTATCGAAGTCCTTCATTTGATCTCTATCTAAAATGAATTATTTATTATTCTTTCAAAATTACGAATACCTGCTTTAAAATTCTGGAACAATAATAAATCTTTCGTATTAGTTCTTTCTAAAAGCGACAAAGGCCTGTCATTTATTCACGGAAACTGCAACTACATGTTGACAAGTTTCATGCATGCAGTTTGCGTCAACACAAATACGCAGAAGGCTTTTTACTTACTTGAAATAATTAAGTGAATTATTTCAAGTAAGTATTGCAAGTGAATATTGCTTTTATAGTCGTCGTCTTGCTGTTAGCATTTTATTATTATTAATAATGCCTTCACTAATTTGTTATTAAACAAAATCGTAAATATTGCTTGAAATAACAAACACACGCAGTAAAGTCAGATTAATGTGCTGACTATGCGTAAAGATGAAGAGTATCTTGTTATTGAAAAAAAAATAATACTTCTAAGAGAATTTTTAGAAGGGTGAAATACAATGCTGTTATAGTTTTTAAAGTTGGTTATCAATCTGTCTTTATAGCCTTTAGGAACTACTTCGCAATAGAATTAAGGAACTGCACAAAGAATCACCACACATTTACATGATAAATTGAAAATTCCCATTGTACATTAATCATTCTTAACCATGTTGGTAACACTCATTGCTACGTTAGAGATTACAGAACTCCAATTGATATTGAGAAGGGTAAAACATTTAAGTAACGGGATAAAGGTTTCGTACAGGGACCAAGCCCCTCAATCAAGCTTTAAGAAACTACTTGAAAATCTTAAATTTTTAAAGAAATTTAATAATTATTAATTATAGCAAAGGAAGGTCGAAACGTAGATACGCACTGTCTCAAACTTCTACAAAAATGTTTCGAAACATAATTCGATTTTTATCATGGGTATAAAGAAAGCATCATAAGGTTAAAATTTATCGTGATGAAATAGCAGCAAACAAGAGCTTATACAAATTGAATGTATTTTTTTTTATCGTTTTATCTTTTTTATATTTTTATGTAACATTTTTGTAACAGTGCAAGCAAGTGTTTGCGGATTCTTTATTTTCTCTTGTGAATAAACAACGTGCTTGTTAATGTGGACACGTCCGATGGTAAGTGCTGGAGGCAATTGCTGTTCAAGCGAATTTAAATTGTCGTGTGCCTGCAGAATACTTCATGGTATGGTTATAGATGAATGTTCAGCGGCCTTTTAAAAATAAGCTTTCATGAGTTTTAAATTATTTTTCTACGAAGAAAATGAGCAGATAAAAGGACATGGTCACGGAGTGGAACCGCGGAAGTTCTCACTTACCAAAGCCGCCGCATCAAAAGGCGAAAGCTGAAAACACGGAAGCCGGCATACGACAAAGAAAATATCGTGTTGCAGTGATTGTGAGAACGAAATGAAAGACCATCGAAGGTGGCTTTTTGATGAGCCACGCGTGCAGGGGGAAAATGCACCGCAGTTGTTCAGTATTGGCGATTATTCATATAAACGCAATGGGGAAGAAGAAAACGAGACGAAAGGGTGTGAAAAACCTGTGTTAAAAAAAAAAACATTTTCATAAAAAAGAAGACGACACGGAAATGGCACTAAACCAAAAATCAATAATGACCCAGCACGGAGAAGAAATGTGAAAAAAATTGAATACCAGATGAAAGTAAATGAGAAGCTAGCACGAATTATATGAACTATATAGTGGAAACAAAACGACATTCATAGAAGAAAATATTACACCGATGAATGAGAGAAACAATCGAACAGCTAATACAAATTCAAACTGAAACAGAGCAGTAAAAAATCAAAGAAAGTTAGAAATCGTAAGGGCCAGACCAGAAAAAAACAGAAATCTTAAAGACACGATGAAATAAATAATAAATAAATAAATAAATACATAAATAAATAAATAAATAAATAAAAAAATAAATATTCGATGAAAGAGGCCGACATACAAATGATGGGTTTCTTAGCAAATGGCTGCGACAACGACACGATTTTTGGCAATAAACATTTCACTCACGCTTACAAAACCCTAGTGTGAAAAAGAAAATCTGAAAAGCTAGTTTAAAGAGATCTGATTTCAAAGTAGAAAAATCAAAATGCGAAAAGACAACAATGGCGGTAAAATTTTTCCATTAGTAGGGAAGAATGTCAGGAACACTTGATTTAAAAAAAAGGTTATAGGTTTAACGAGCGTTAACCACTCCTGGTCATCTGCCCGAAGCCCTAAGGCCCTATGTCTGCAACAGCCAGATTTTCCAGGCGGTCACCCACCCAAGTATCAATCCAGCCCAATGCTGCTTAACTTCGGCGATCTGACGAGAACCGGTGTTTCCAGCACTGCAAGGCCGCAGACACTTGATTAAAAGCATAATTCAACAATCAAGTGCACAACAATAATTTAATCAGCAAATACTCCTACTCGTAACGTGGCGCAATTCAAATGTGTCAGTTTTGAATTTGGTAAGCGGATTAGGACTAACTCTCAAAAATTAAATAATTATTTTCATTTTGAATAGCTCAAGGAATCTTTGAAAAAAAATCTTCTATTTAAACATTTAGCGTTGGAGGTGTTATTCTGATCAAACTGAACGTGAAGTAAGGGCTGGTTCGTCAGATTTGGGTACAAATAACCAATGTGTTGACATGCCATTACCTTTACATGCTTCCTTCATCCTAAACATAACACGGCAAAAAGTGAATGCATTGATATGATTTTCACAGGAATAAATGTAAAAGTGGGCAAGATAAGTAAGTATAATTATAATAATAATAATAATAATTATAATAATTATAAAATATTTGACTAAAAATAAATTAGTCGGGAGAAGGAAGGGGTCAAGACCCACTAATACCCATCCTTGAATTTAACGAATTACAATCGCTTGTAAAACACAACGATCACATTACTACCAGTTGTTCTTTTCTATGCTTATATTTATCATGCATTTTCCATTAGTTAAATAGGCATAATTACTGATTATATCATGAGTATATAAAGTTCCGTAGTAAAAGAACTCTTTATGTTCTCATGATTATATCTAGAATTTTCCCAAAACTCTGTAATTTTTCGCCCTTTAGGGACGG
Source organism: Lithobius niger (assembly GCA_023313725.1). Taxonomy (NCBI): domain Eukaryota; kingdom Metazoa; phylum Arthropoda; class Chilopoda; order Lithobiomorpha; family Lithobiidae; genus Lithobius; species Lithobius niger. The sequence goes on along the minus strand of JAHWFP010196278.1, from coordinate 24,464 downwards.
GTGCGTCCAAATAGGTATACGCTGTATAATCGTTGTTTGCAGTTCTTCTACGGGTCAGAACGAAAACTTTCAGACAATTATAGTACAACTGAAAAATGGTATATGATTAAGAGATCATTAACGAAAAGATGACACAGGTTTCATTCCCTAACTTCTAGTGGGTGAAAATCTGTGATTTTTTTTTCTACAAGCCTATTACAAATCCTAAGTGCAAGTGATGTCTATGCTGGAAAATTATTTTGTACAGGTTATGAGCCACTGTTTGAGGCGTGAGATTTAACCATGTCGGGGCGCTCTGAAATATCTCTCTGAGGCAGGTGGCTGATAACCTGTTTATCACCCAATTTCACGATCTCAGTCCCACAACAATGGTACAGCACGCACACAACAACAACAACAACAACAACAACAACAACAACAACAAAACAAGAGTGCTGACGCATTTTGCTGAGTAAGCTCGACAATGCGACAAAGGTGTCATTGTTGACAGCGTTGTTATTCCTTGTTTGTCGAATGGGGATTCGTGGTTGAGTTTTCGTTGCTTGAACGGTGATGGGTCTTCGAAATCAAGCAACAAAGCTCTGGTCACGAAACTTTTTTGCTGTAGTTGTTGTTCCACGGCTCTCGTGATTGTAATCCTTGTATTCTGGTATCTACATATATAAAACGGAGCAGGCGGCCAAGTCACCGGCCACGCCATTCCGTCGTATAATCAACCCACCCTGTAGTGCCATCTGTAGACGGGATTCGCCTTCAAATTCGGGTTGATAAACTTTTCCAACGTCTTCGAACAGATGGCGCCACTTACCAAACCTGCCATGTTGCCGTCTATAGACGGCATTGGACTACAAGTTCGGGTTATAACACTTTTTCCAAAGTTTTCGAAGAGATGGCGCCACTTACCAGTCCTGCCGCACCGTTTTTGGGTTCGTTTTTTGGTATTGTTGTGGTGCCAAAGCGGCCAACAAAGTTTTAGTCGCGTGGACTGTGCCATTGTCGGCGTAGGAGCTAAAAAAAAAACAACAACCCGTGTCTACTAAACCAGACAACTTTAAACCAAACGACGATTGGTTCATAATGTCGAGACCCCAATGGCCTCGAAATTGGCAGCCTCACATGATGGAAAGGCGCATTTATTTCCTAAATGTTCACTACCAGAAAGGAGTTAAATTGTTTTAACTGGGCGGCAACAATCGTTGCTTGCAACAATGTCGGAATGCACGGTACCGAGGTGAAATGTGTCAAAAGATTACCTTAAACATAGGGGTACTTGCTTACTGTATGATGGATTGCTCAGGGCTTTTTTTAGCCTTCAGCCAAACATACGCATGCAACTTTTCCGGGGCTGCACCAAAGGGAGAATGTCACGGGGAGACGTTTTCGGGGAGCGGGAGGAGGGCAAGCGTGTATGGAGGGACACGTATGCGAATCTGGGAGGGGGCAGGAGTGTGGCGATTGGGGGTTAACGTAATTGTGGGGGAGAGGGCATATGTGGGAGCCATTCACATGTTCGGTCTTCGGTTTGATAAATTTAAAACCAAAGACCAAACACCTGGAGGGAGACGGGGGGGGGGGTGCACGGGCACAACTAGTCTATATATATATATATATATATATATAATAGGCTTGGGTGGCACTGAACAAAATCATCATGAACTACAATGAAAGAGATCGAGTAGGTTCATTCTTGGCACGGTGACAAAGAGCGAGCGCCTGACAATGTGAATGGTTGGGGCCTGTAACAATCAGTCACAAACAAAATGCTAGCTCTTAGAGCCGACTTGAAGTCTTTCAAAAATGGTTGAGTAACAATCACTGCATGCACGATCTTTGTTGGGTTTATCGCGCTTGGTATCAGAACGGATAAATAGGCAATTCACAACATAACAGTGGCGTCCTCCATTCAGAAAAGACATTTACTTCCCTACGAAAACAAAGCAACAGGGGTTCAAAGGGAGGGGAGCAGGGAGGGGGAGAGATTCATACCACACAATGCGGGAATTCGGGGGGAAGGGGGGGGGAAATGATTACCAGGGAGTAGGCGCATGCAGGGAAATCTGACCATACAGTGGGAGAATGTGGGGAGAGGGGACTAGTGAGAGGTGGAGGAGGGAAAAAGAGATGGTATCGAGACTTCATTTTCATTTCATGCTGCCCAGTAAAGTATTTCGCTAATGTATGCGGGAACAATCTAGACCGGCGTATGTTACGCTGGGGGTGCAGATAGTAGTTTTAGTTTAGGTTCTGTATTAGGGAGTGTGGCGAAAGACCGAGACCCTTGAAATAAATAAAATACAAATTTAATACTCTCGTAATAAATTTCATTTCATTTATTCGTTGCATGAACGGTGATGGGGCACTTCAGAATCGAGTAACAACCCTTATACTACGGCTGTGACGTCACGCTAACTCAAAGCCATGCTAAATTTCCGTTGGTTAAATCCCGTTAACCAACACCAGAAGTGTGCGTCATCGCAAAAAAGTGTGGGTTATCAAGATACCTCACAATTTTGTGGATAACCCAAACTTTTGCCAATAACCCACACTTTTGACACTTCCGGATCACGCGACGGGGAACCCACACACCAACAACCAAATACATCGTGGAAAAAAAAATGTAACGCAATAAAAACGTACAAAACTTAATTACTTAAAAGGAATGAAACCCCATCTCTGCAAACTCTTATACGTCAGGCCCATATCTAAGCCATTCACGCTGTGTTAACTCCCCCCCCCCCTCTTTCCACAAACTAAAATGCAATGACCTTCATTCACAATTCTCAAACTACAAACGCTCAAAATGAATTACATACCTTCCCAGAATGTTATTCTATCCCTGCAGCCTTTTATCGAAGTTCTATCACTCCGAAAAGCTTCGAAAACATAAGCGACCTGGTTAACGTGAAATACGGCGAAACGACGCTGCGTATCCTTCCTGCCCACTCCCCCACAAACGACGCAAACGACTCGCCGGTCTACCAACCACTCCACCCTCAGTAAACTAAAACGGAATGACCTTCAGCCATTTCGAGACATTTTCACAAAACACAAACACGTTTTAATTAAAAACGAGTTAGCTTGACGTCCCAACCGTGATATAAATAAGTTATTTATTAAGAACGTATTGGTTATCGATTTTTAAACCACGGCTGCGATGATTCGGCCGCTCGACATGCAAAAAGTCTCGGGGGGGCCTTCCCCCCGACGTATTTGCATGTCTCGCGGCCAAATCATCGCAGCCGTGGTAAAAATCGATAACCAATATTTTTTAACCAATAACTATTACATAAACATGAGCAGAGTTTGTCGTCTGTCGGAGCAGGCGTGATATCACTCCTTCTTTTTGCATCTCAGTCCTAAACCATTGTATCAAGCCCGTCGTGTTCTATTGTTGACGAATAAATGGGATCGTGAAATTGAAGGTGATAATTAAGTCAGATATGATAATTAAGTCAGCATTATAATTATTATTATTATTATTAATATTACGTAATGCAGCTATAGTGCGTTCACGTTTTTTGATACCCAGATTGGTTTTCGTTCAAGGCTGTTGAAATGGGTGAGATGACTCTATAAGTTTCAATGGTTTTACTGTCAACTAGTAGTAAAGGAATCGGCTGATAACTGATTTAGTTAATTTAGGTGAAATAGGCAGCTAAATTCCTCAGATTTAATGATGTGTTTAGGAAATAATCCAGCGTGTTTATTTGATCTTGGTTTTTAAAAATATTTGTATTGTACGAAATTTCTCAATCTAGTGACTCATGTTTTATTGCTACATTTATATAACAATGTTCTTTTTGCTCTGGTGTTTCCCCTGAAAAGTTTTCACTAATAACTGGCAAGATTCTTTTACGTTCGTGTCGTTAACTTAGTTTAATAATTGCTTTCATGTAAACCAACTATTTCAATTTTCTCCAAATCATTTGGAGTTATTTTTTATCTTCAAACTATTTCTCATAAACGCATGTTAGGCGTAAGGTTTTTTTTGTTTGTTTGTTTTTTTTTTGTTTTTTTGCACCATTGACTTTACATTCTTATATTCGAAGAATGGTTCAGGATTTACAACGGCAAATAAATAATGCTAAATAAATAAAATATACCATACCGGTATGGCTGATCGATAGGGCTTCGACCTTTAGTCTCCAAGATCACACGTTCAGTTCCCTGTGCAGGAAGTCTGACATTTAAGTCCGAAAGACAGCGGAAATAGGTTAACATATGTATTAATTCATCATAGGGGTGGGGTGGCACCATCTAACATCTCTGTAAAGTGTGGTGCAGTGGTAATTCGCACCACTGCACTGTGACCGAGGTTGGCAATAATGATCTAACTGTCGACGTTCCATAAAGTCTCAATTCCTCTTCCCCCCCCCTTCCCCCGGCAGCAATAATCATCTCGGCTCCTGTGAAGAGGGAAAGGAGAGGCCTAGCTTTCCAGCTAGTGTTGTTGGTTGGAGTGCTGAGGGGAATTAGGGGGAGTTAAAGGCTTTTTAAAAGTGTGAAACTGCAAGAATATTGCGTATATGTGTCGTTTTTTGATTACTCCTGTAAGGAGAAGTCTGAAGTATACCAAACTTCTTAGATCAGTATGAACAACTTTCTTTCGTGTAATAGGCAAGAGGGTAAGGGATGTACCGTACGAGGGAAATAATGCAAGTGACTAGAGTCGCCAGCCTGTTTGGCAAAGTTTTGCTAAAGGACACTGAAAAAAATTGTCAGTCCACCCCTTATTATCACAGGCTAGGTTTTCATTTTGCAAATTCTTGACTGCAATGACATCTTCGTGAAAACAACGTTCGTCATATTACCGTCAAAGTTCGTCAAATCAGAGTCACAATTCAGGGAATATGTAGAAATATACTGCTAATCTTTCACCTTCAATGTCTTGCAAATTTTCGATGGCAAACTGCCATCTTCCTCAGGCACTTGAACAAAGTTTCGGCCTTCACCTACATCGACTGCTACGATTTTGTAATCGCCGACGTCGTCTGCTACGAATTTCTAACTGCCGCTCCTTGCAGCCTGCCGTATTTTGTGGGCAGTGCGCTCACCAGCTCATCAAGCTTCCACTGTCGCCCAAGCTGTTGTCTCTGAGATGCTTAGAATCAATACCCATACGATTGCATGAAATTGGAGGTGCATCATTGATGAACATTCAAGGACTTGCATTTCCCCGGGTTGAAAACGTCATTGGGAGGGACCTGAAACAACAGCTTGGCCGACAGTGGAAGCTTGATGAGCTGGTGAGCGCATTGCCCACGAAATACGGGAGGCTGCGAGGAGTGCAGCAGTTACAAATTCGTAGCAGACGATGTAGGTGTAAAGAGGCCGAAACTTTGTGGGAAAGACACGAAATACGGAGGCTGAAAGATGGCAGTTTACCATTGAAATTTGCAAGACATTGAAGGTGTCTTCGTGGTGAAAGATTAGCGGTATATTTCTACATAATGATATCTTCAAGTTTACTTGGTCAAACAATTGTTCCATTTTTTTCTCAACATATTGCTTCATTTGTTTTACACATTTTTGTGATTTCATACTTGTCTACATCATAAATTCGACATACGTGCTCGTATAAGTTCGGCCTCGTTCTTTTTTGGCATAAACTAAAAATTATCATTGTTATTATCAATGAGCTATTTTTGTGCTCAGTACAGATTAGTATACCTAAAAAGCAGCGGTTGTCATCATAGATCAAATTATGTTGCAACAACCTTTTCTGTCGTAATCGTACCTTCCTTTCAAACTAAGACAATGGTCTATCTTTTTTCTTTTTCTACAGATGGCTTCGGATCCTTGGCAAAGAAGTAGTGCCCATCCAGCTGGACTCTCGGGTGCGCCAAGTGCTCAGTCTGCTCGTGCTCGACAAAGCACACATGGAGGACAGTGGTACTTATCGCTGCCTCGTGGTCAACAGCATGGGCGAAGAGCGAGCTGAGATCGTGCTTCGAGTAACAGGTGAGTGATAGCCGCTGGTCGAATGACTAGAGGTCATCCACACTGCCTCATCCTTTGGACTGACATTGACTTTGCACTCGCTCACTGAACGAGATCCTGCCTCTCCTCCATCCCTCTCCCTAACAGAATTTCAGGCATGCAACTCAATATGTTAGAGGATCGCATGCGTTCACGTGGAGTCAAAAGCCACAAGCAAGCTGACTTGTCCTAAAGGAAATGTACCATGTAACCAAGAAGTGAAATAGGAAATCAACTTCGTAAAATCCCAACACTGAATTTCCGTTGGCAACAATAATTCACAGGAATCCTAAAACCCTGCAGCTATTTAATGATCGTGTTGATGAACTAGGTCACTTTTTAAAGCGAAGCGTAGCGTGAGAAAATTTGTGGATGATATTGAAAGAAGGTTTGAAGAGGACGTGAAAAGCAGAAGTTGGTCTCTGGGGATAACTTTGAAAGCAAACAATCTCCCGATAGATGACGACTTTGAAAGCTGAATTGAAGTAAATAAAAGCCCCCAAATGTGCGCAAAAATACAATAAACACTTTTTGGGGGCTTTTATTTACTTCAACTACAAATTGTGCTGCCTTTCCTCACTAGAAAGCTGAAGGTACTTTTAAAGTAACGTTAACGCATAAGGTTGCCTTTGATGGTAACCTTAAAATAGTAGATACCATTTAAAGTGGACTTAACAGCTGAACAAGTTTTAAAGACGACCTTAAAAGAAGAGGGTAACCTTTGAAAAAGACATTAAACCTTTTCGTATCAACAGACGAATTTTCAACTCTTTTTTTTAAGTCCACAATGTACCTTTGTTGGTCGCATAATTCGATCCAATATTCACTTGGCTAGCACAGCTGACCATTTCCGACCACTGGGCTGTGCTTTCTCACATTGTTCAGGATACCGGAAAATCCTCACATTGTTTGCAATGCGCATTGGTACTTGGCAGGAGGGGTTTCTCTGAAAGGAATTTTATATGCAAAAGGTAGCCTTTGAATGTAACTTTAAAAACAAAAGGGACTTTTAAAAATGAATTTAAAAGCAGAACTTAGCCTTTGACAGTGACTTTAAAAGCAGAAGGAGCCTTGAAAGATTATATTAAAAGCAGAAGGTTGCCTCTGTAAGGTATTTTATGAGCAGACTGTTGCCTTTGAATGTGACTTTAAAACGAGAAGGACCTTTAAATATGACTTTAAAAAACAGACGTTAGCCTTTGAAGACGTCTTTAAAAATGACTTTAAAGAGAAGTTGGTTGCCCCTAAAAGGGATTTTAAAAGCCGGAGATAGCCTTTGAAGGTGAATTTAAAAGCAGATGGAACCTTTAAAGATCTTAAAAGCAGGAGGTTGCCCCTGAAAGGGATTTTAAAAGCAGAAAGTAGCCTTCTAATGTGACTTTAAAACCAGAAGAACTCTTTAAAGATGACTTCAAAAGCAGAAGTTAACCTTTCAAGGTGACTTTAAAGAAGAAGACTTTAAAAGCAGGATGTTGACTCTGAAAGGGATTTTAAAAGCAGAAGGTAGCATTTTAATGTGATTTTATAGCCAGAAGTAACCTTTAATATTAACTTTAAAAGCAGAAGGTGCCTTAGGACATATAAACCAGGCTATCAAACCTTGGAATGATCGATCCTGTCAAAACTGAAATCTTTAATTAGTACCTCACCGAAAATTAATCCCTAACGGAAGACTAAAAGCCTTATTGACTAAACTTACGAATTCTGCGCTTTTGTTTACAGTTCAATTAAAGGGTCAGTGGACCGTTCATATTTCTTTTTAATTTCTTAGTATAGTCTTAAAAAGCATTTAAACATACCATAAATAAAAGAACGTATGTACAAAAAAAAAAAAAAAACACGCTTCTTTATAGAGTAAGAAGAATTTTTTGTATAGTGGTGCTGGATACACGGATGAGGAATCGTACTGTCCATGAAACTGAACTGACAGCTTCCTGCGATCTACTTTACATGAGTTAATTTTAACGTTCAGCAGACATTCCATAAGAATTAATTGATTCCTTGTCCTTTGTATGGATATCTTACATGTTAATGATGAATGCCCCCACGCATAGTTTCTGCCTCCCAGTGTAATTCAATTCAGTATGGTACAAACGTATGAAACTGAGAATCCCACTGCAAATATGTACATAATTAATTTGCCAGCATCACATTTGTTTAGCTGTGTACCTGCCCAAAATATCTAAGTGGGATAGTTTCCAGGAAGAATGACAGGAGTGTTCCAGCCTCCTGTCTCTGATACATATCATCTTTTAGTTTCATTATTTAGTAGTGAACATGACTGTAACTGTAAGAGTATTCTTAATATCTTTTTTCACAACATGAAATAAACAGCCATCAATCTTTAAATGTAATTTTGGCGCCTTTCCGTTACCTTCCATTTCCAGTGAGGTCCAACAAATCCATAAAATAGGCCGAACGTTCAGTACGGTCAGAAATATTGACTATAGTACCAACCTAAATAATTATCTAACAATAAAAGTAACTAACATGCAAATTCGTCTAACCTGTTTCACAAAAAATTCCTTTCCTTGTATACCTGTAAAAAGCGTAGGAATATCACGAAGTTTATTGTAAGGTTGCCACAACTTTTTCATCTTAATCAATAGACAATGCCACAACGAATTATGCTTCCATTAACATTTTATTCTGCCCACTTCCGATAACACTAGCTTGCTACTTACTATTGCTTTAAAATCCGTTAAAAATTCCATTGATGAAAACTAATAAATAGTTGTAGGAGATGTAGTAAATGAATAGTATTTTTTTTAAAAACCGCTTAAACTTTTAGCATATGGATGCAGCCTTAAAAAACTTAATGCGCTAATGGAACAGATACAAGAAAAACACATGTAAGCCATCAGAGTCGTACTTATACAGTACATATGTAAAAGAATCTCTAGCGTCCTCATGTCGGAGGCTGTCAAATTTCTGTTTTTGGATTAGAAACAGGTAAATTCAAAGAGCAGCGTATTACTGCTCCGTCCCGTTCCGTGACGACCCGTTGGCTGACGGGTGGAATTGTCGAGGCAGAATCCTTTCAGTCAAAAACTGATCGCATTGGAGACGTGTACGCACCTGCCGTCAGTCGACGGCCGTTGTCGTCCATCACGCTCCTGAGCACAATGCCTTTCCCATACTAAATATAGATGCGAACCTATTTCAGTTGCCTTCTGGACTTACATGTCATCATGCTTGAGCGTAAAGAATTAATACCTAGTTTACTACGACTTTCCATTTAATTACACTTAAGGTCACTACAAGACCTTCTTCATTTGCATTGCCAACTTGGAAACAATCAAACTTAACAGCTCAGCAGAGCTGACGGAAATGTTAAGCAACGGAAGCAATGTACGCTGGACCATCCGTTGCCGTCAGTCGTCGCAACCGGATGGAACGGAGTAGTCTGCTACAAGCTTTACACGTATTAGTATGACGCTACTTCCAGTTCTTTTTCATGTATATGTTTCTTTAAAGCATTAAGGTTTTCTTAAGGCTTACACCCGTAAGCTTAATATTCGTTTTTTTTTAATATTACATTTTTTTTCGTGAAGATATTTCAGATAAAGTAACTAGAATTTTGCTATATGAGACGCAATATAAGATAATGAAGATGACCGCTTTTTGAGATAAATCAGATAAACGAGATTGAGATAAGTAGGTAAACGGAATTGTAGATTAACGGGATAAACAAGATTTTATTAGGTAAACGAGATTTGGCCTAAATTAGATAAACGAGATTAGAAAATTATACGATAAAGAAGATAGAGGCTAGCTATATAACATTTAATATATATATTTAATACTAAGGTCCCTTCATCAGACTGTTTCCAATAAAACTCGTATCTGTAGCTTTATTCGTATGTTTACTATTCTGGATTATTATCTCCGCAGAACACACTTAGTATTAAACTGTTCTTGTCACTCACTTATTGTGCGCGCAGCGTAACTTGAGTCCTGCAGGTATTTTATGAGCGGCTACATCTTCCTGGAGGGAGGGGCTTATTTCGACGGCCGCCATTGTTTTTGTAACCATCTAGGATATCAACAAGGTGCTCTGCTATTCGATTATCTGTATTCGTTCTGGGGCGAACTCAAGATAGGTCGTGGACACCTTAGAGAAACTATTGTTTTTCTTCAGCAAATAATATTGATTCAGTCCCAACAATAACAACAACAATAGCAACAACAACACTGTAGGCACACTAAAATAGCGGTGAAAAGGCCCTGGTTCTTGTGGATACCTACCTTTAAGCTATAAAAATTGAAAATCGGTTTACTGGTTCGCTCTTCAGTTGAAAGCAAAATTTCCCCAACAAGAATATCAACAACAATATTGTAGTCACACATTCAAAAGGTCCTGGTCTTTGTTAATACCTACATTTTGAGCTATAAAAAATGAAGAGCGGTTCTTTGGTTCGATTTCTAGGTGAAAGCAAAGTTTCCCTACAAGCATAACAACAGTAGCACATTGTACTACTGTAGTCACATGTAGTCACATTAAGATACAGGATTCTGGACCTCATTGGGTGGATCTGCAGGTGAGGGGAGGTTGGGTTTTAATGGTGCATCGACAGCTAGGTCATTAGCACCAACCTCAGTCACAATGCAGTGGTCCGGGTTGCCACTACGTCACACATTACGGAGATTTTAAATAAACCCCATATCTAGATCTTATCACACATCTATTTCTATACCACCTGCAAATATTAAAATTTGCCTGCAGGTGAAGGCAAAGAGTCCTAACAACAACAAATGGCTGTTATATGGATGCCAAACTGTTCGAATGTTGTCATTAAATTTTTGTGTGCAGTGAAATAGTTACGACGTGACCACAAATACCGAATTTCGTTGGTTGATGTCTGTTCTAGGGGAAACTAAAGGATTTCAGAGTTTGGCGTTTAACATGGAGTTCATACTGAGACTTACATAAGGACCGAGGATGCCTTGCTAACTTTGCATTCCCAATACTCTTTACTGGGAAACCTCCCAATGATTGTGCATTTTGTGCCTTTTAATCTAGTTTTATATCAGTCCTGTAACATATCTCCGTGTTACTTTCCTTCATCTATCTCGATTTGGGATTAGTTTAACATCTTTGTAATGTGATACCAACACGGGAGGCCAACTCGTTTGTACTGCTGCTTCACATGGCACGACGCTGAAAATCTGTCTGTCAGAATTATCAATTTTTTGTATAAAGGCATTATTAATGATAGTCTGGTCGCCCTTTTTAAGTTATTGTATTGATTTCTCATAGCAGCAAATATTTTAAGCATTCACCTGACTCCCAGTATAGGCTTCTATGGCGTCGGTGTTGGTTTCGCTGTCAGTGACGGCCGGAATAATTCGTCTTCCTAATTCATTCTTCGAACAACATCGTCTGTCGTAAGCAGGCTCCCTAAGTAAGGCTTATGCACAACTTTTCATCACAAATACTATTACAGGCGACCCATGCTGTCAAATCTGCTGACATCCTTTATAAAAATGCAACGAGAGACCAATCCTCTGGAATCCTCTGCGACCCCTTCCTTGCAGCTGAGGCAGACTGCTTTAAGGCTGTCAAAGTTTGTAATTTCAGTCGGAATTTTGCAGCAAAAGCGTTTTAACTCTCATTTACCACATAAGCTTAAAATCAAATAATACTGTTCATTGTACCACAAATTCATTGCTACGAAACATTTTATTCCCCATCGGCGTTTATTAATCAAAACACCGGAAATGCCAAAAAAAAAACAAAAAAACACCACTTTGTTTCTAGGTTGTGTGATATAAAAATGTGCATGACAAACTAAAAGGTTTATTATAAGGAAATAAACGTTTGTTTACTTGTGACGTACATTTTTATATCACTTAACCTTTTGTGCTTAGAATCAAAGCAGTGGACGTGCTTGCATTTGTTATATTTTTAAGTAGATCACATTGGTTTTCGTTAGCTATTATTCCATGTTTTTTATTGTCAGTATAGTCATCGTATGGTTTTCTGCTCAATAAAGTTACTGTATGTTATTTTGAGAAGAGAAATTAATAGCCCATCTAATAACCCTACTTATTCAGTTTTCTTCATCAGGCTCAATATTTTATTCGTAATTTTTTTGTGAGTATATATTCTACCAAGTTTAATCAGTGATGGGTGAGTTAAAAGGCTTGCTCCCCAATTGTTACAATTACCACCCTTCGTAAATTCCAGGTAATTTCTATGTCTTCGTATTTCTTCAGTAATACCTAGTAATTCCTTAATTCCAGTAAATTCCAGACAATATCCCGTAAATTCTTGGTAATTCCTATTAATGCTTCGATAATTCCTAGCAATTCTTCTCAATTATCAGTGTATTCCAGGTAATTCCCAATCACTTCCTCAATAATTCCTAGTAAATTTCTTCTGATGATTCATTCATCATTATAGACAGTTCGTTTCGCATAGTTTTTGAAGGAAATTAGATAATCATAAGAATAATTTCAAAACGGTCATATAATTTCAAGATGGCACCCATTACAGATTAATAACGGCCATGGTACCATCCACCAATTTAAATCATTACCACTAGTTTGTCTACGTCCTAAATTTGAAGAAAATGAGATCATAAGTATATTTTCTAAATGGGGGGGGATTGAGGCGTAATGGCGCGTCTAAATGGTGCGTCTAAATGGCCAGTCTAATTTCAAGATGGCGTCGCTACATATTAACAATAACTGTGGTGCATTAATAAATTCAACTTCTATCATCTACATTCGTATATGACAAAATCTGAAAGAATTCGTAATTTTCAAATGGCAGTCGTGAAAGGTTAGAAGCTCTGAATATTTAGCGAATATATTTATGCAACGAGATCTTCTTAATCGCCGAACGCTATTTACTAGTGAACAGTTATTTATATATGATTAATTTCGGGTTTCTACTAAATAAATGCTACAATGCGTAACAAATTAAATGTATTATAAATAACAACAACGATAAAGAACAAAGTGAAACAGTAATTTTAAACATTGCTATAACACTGTTGTCATTTTTCGCTATTTCCGGAAGAGCTGCTCACAGCTAGAATTCAAAATTAAACATGGCGTCTATTTCGAGGTTATCGAATAGAAAACAAACCACCGAATGCTGGAATTCCGAAAGCAGTCCGCCGTCTTGTACTGCAGTACAAATTGTTTTCTTGTCATAAATCGACGCTGTCATACTGCATGCATTGTACTTCGCGTCACGAGGCATGAGGAGATAATCTGAGCCCGCGTCCTTGTCATGATTACTACGTGTAGACATCTCGAAGACCAAATTCTACAGTAAAGGCGAAAGCAGACCGCAGATTTAGTGTTAACCAAGTAAAAGCTAGTGAGCGAGAAAGTTTACGTTGCGAGTCGTCGCATAAACGTGCCCTAAACCATGCGCAATGACTGTTTTACGTGACGTCACCATGAGTTAGCCAATGGCGAACGAGAACAACGGCTGTTTGGCCGTCTGATTGGATTAGCCCAGTCACGTGATATGCACGTCACAGCAAACAGCCATGAAGCGTGGTATAAAGCCCTAAACAGACAAAAGAAAATTTCGTGTTAAGCGACGCGTTGCTACGTGCCTACAATGTCAAACTTGCTGCAATTGTATGATTGGTGTTGTGTTTATCGCTTGATTTTGACGTCTTTCTTGCTCTATCCAGCGTCGTGTTGCAGCCGTGAGAATCAATTCTGGTTTGGCCTTACAGCCCTAACCAGACTTGCATGGCGACGCAAGATAGTGTAAAAAAGACGTCAAATTGGTTCTTAAACTCAATACCAACCATACGACCAGTAATTTTAACACTGTAGGCACGTAGTAACGTATCACTGCACACAAAGTTTTTTTCTGTCTGGTTAAGGCTTAACACCTTGTACACGCATAACTTGACACGCATACAATGAGTACAGGAATAAACAACAAAGTAAATGTATTATAAATAACAACACGGATAAAGAACAAGATATAACCGTAATTTTAAACATTGCTAGAACATTGTTGTCATTTCACGCCATTTTCAAAATGTGCTAATCTCGCTCAAAGAACAGCTTCTAGCGGATCAGATGACAGTGGAATAAATAGCTGCTCGCAGCAATTATTCATAATGCAACATCGCATCCATTTAGGGTTATCGAATCAAAAAAAAACCATCGAATGGTGTCACTCAGAAATCAGTCCGTCGTCTTGTACTGCAATAAAATTATTGTCATAAATCGACGCTGCCGTGTTGCACACATCGTACGTCGTGTCGCGTGGCACGAGGATAAGATCTGCGTCTACGTTGTTGCCATGGTTACCACGTATAGGCAACTCGAAAGCCGCATTCTCCAGTAAAGGTGAGAAGCAACTAGCAAATTTAGTATAAACCAAGTAAAAGCTAGTGAGCGAGAAATTCCCGTTGCGTAAACCCGCCCTAAGATTCACATACGAGATTTCACCTACGAGCATGGGCTCGTTTGTTATCACATTCGTTTGAAAACAAATACCACAAAATAAAAAAAAAACAATTCAGCAAGCTGTTGGAAGCAAATTTTCGACGAATACACCCCAAATCAGCCTATATAGGGTGCCAATACATCTTCTTCAGGGTGGTGTTCCTCACTTTGGAATTTGAACGTTACATGTGTCAGAGTTGTAGGATCGGTTGTTGCATTCAAATGTGCAGCTCTTTGCACTGATGTGAGTAAGGCCAACTGGCCATCAAGTCTCAGAGACCTTTGAGGGCTGGCTTCTATGGAACGTTTCAATTTTTGCACGAGACTCGCAGCAAGATCTCGATGGACTAGAAACTGGATGCTGGGGTAAAAGCGAGGTTGTACATTCATCAGTGGTATCTACCATTTCTCAAAGAGCTTGATGGAAATGGCCTCCAGTCCTCGGAGGATGCTCTCCTGCTGTAATTGGATGACAGAAGGGAAATCGCTTTGTTCCAATCGACGAGTGCAAGTTGTCTTGGCTATGGGTGTAGATGCCATTACGCACTTCAGTGGAAAGAGCGGCACATTTGACTGCAACAACCATTCCTACAAATATGAAACATGCAACACCAAGATTCCAAGTGAGGAACACCAGCCTGAAGACTGAAAAAGACGAAAGTGTTGGCTCCCCAAGTTATTTTGGGGTGCATTTGTCGAAATTTTGTAGTCAACAGCTTGTTGAACTGTTTTTGAATTTGTGTATATTGATTTGTTGTCACGAATACGGACAATATTGAAAGCAGATCGCTGTTACGCATTTTTTGCCATTGTTATAAGATGGTAATGAAGCGATTTCTAACAATCTACGACAGCAAATGTATGAACCTCAGAATTCAAACGCGTTTTAGAACACCTGCAAGCAATTCAGTGTCAAACGACCATGTCACAATAGCATCTCGTCGCAACTTATGAACCCAATGTAGAGTAGCGGCCAACTTTAAATCGATCGTAACTAACCAAACCCCTGCGTTAATTCAATTATTAGATTTATACCAATTTATTAAATAAAAAAAAGGTAGTCTACATAACAGACTTTAAGATATTTTATCTTAAGTTGGCTTAAGTGTTGCTGTGAGACACTTTTCCTACGCGGCTAGTGCCCGATTCTACTAAACTGGGTGTCCCAAAATTCCGAGACCACCCTCACAACTTTTTAAGGGGTTGAAAGAAAATAGTGAAACTTTGGCAATGTCAGTTTGGTTAAAGGATCTACCTTTTCGTACAACCGCCATAACGCGAGCCCCCCATGGGGGCCCCAGGGGCCCCAACTTAGAAATTTTCAATGAAAGGGGGGGGGGGTAAAGGAATACCTTATTTGAAAGGTCTTCATCAGGCGAGTAAATTGCCGCAACGATAGCTTCGATACGATGAGCCCATCCAAAATGGCAGCCGGTCAAACATTAGGAATTTTCTCTGCATCCCTATGTCTTACTCATGCTAAAGTTGTCGTAAAGGGACGTAGGTGGCAGCAAAATGTTTCGTTCAATTTAGTTCGATCACGCCTACAACGTCTTTTGCGGTTAGAAACTCAGAGTGTATGGCCCCCCCCCCCCGGGGGGGGGGGGGTTGGGGGGCCCCCGGTATAAGTTAGGAGACTTATAAACTACGTTTGGTTTATTCGCCCCTGTTAAGGTTAAAAAAAAAACGGTGTGCCGTGATGAATTCAATGTACATTCCAAAGTAGCACGCCCTCCACCGTTACGACCGTGGAAACAAGTTAGGTCAATCTTGGAACAACCTCCAACAATCCAACTATTTCCAGTTCTTTTAACTTTAATCATTGTATGTATTGTACAGCCTAAGGATCAGAGAAGCGATCACGTGTTTCATCATTTAATCCTTCCATCGACCCGACGCCTATTAGTCCTAGTTGGTTCCGATCTGATTAGTGTTCTGTCATGTGACCGGGCGATCCAGATCTCATCCAATCTGTCATCACAACACACACATGGACAATGGACATTCTTCCGTATTTTTTAGACAAACTCAAACGGAGCAATAAAAGGTGTTAAAAAGTTTCGTAAGACGTCTGTTTGTATCTCTTAGGGTTTGATGTTATTTATTGTCTCCTTTAGTCTTAGCCTAATGTTTCGTTCATTCGACGCATGGTAGTCACAATTTTCTCAGCTGCATTTGCTTATTGTCAGCCCCCACTATCCAACTTCCACGAAACAAGCTTTCGCTGCACACAATCATTTTTCAAGCATCATACCAATATACATGCAAATTTTGTTCCTTTTTAATACTTATTTTGTCTTTCCATCGATATTATTATTGCGTGTTTTGCATACATATGAAGTTTGAGAAAGGAGGCAGGGATATACGTATTGTGCTTTTCCAAGGCAAAACTACGCCTCCGCCTGTTTGATATTAATGGTAGTGCTCCATAGCTTTGTTCAATTATGTGTTGAGTACTAAATACGAGCACAACTTTTCTAATTTGTTGTTACTATAAACAGAATTTTGCATTGGGAAGATGAGTTCAGATATACGACAACATAAATTTATTGCGTCGGCTTCACATTACTGCATGGCCATACTGTTAGCATAAGTTTTAGTTTCAACAAAATCCTAACTTGAGACTGTCGCTATACCCTTGATTTTCTGGATAACACTAAAATGCCCTTTGAAAGAATACTGCATAGACTTTTTTCAACGACAACACAACACCTTCTTTTTCCCGATCATGAACACCACTGTTGCCATCATTTTAAGCACCAATTCCCAAAACACGCAGATCGAATATTTCTTTCCTCAAAGTGAAAAGAACTAAAGAGTTCTATTACCAGGACAATGTCCCACACGAGAAGTTTACCGGATTCTCCTTAACTTTGTTCAATTTACATCTAATAAATGGCGATGCATTGACGTCTTCAATCTTTAATTATATATAAGGCAAGGTTTCATAGCAAAAACGACGACAAGACCTACAATGAAAACGGATCAGCGTGTCAATTCTTTGCCCAGAAGTAAAACTGATACATTACTGCCTTGAAAAGAAGTTGAAATTGGCACATTGTTGCCTCGACTAACAATTTGCTCTGCGCGATCATCTCAGCGGCAAGTCTTAAATGACGTCATGCACGAAGGACAGTTACTCCGAGGAAAGTGTTAAATGACGTCATGCACGAAGGACAGTTATTTTTCACACTGTACGGATCGCTGAAGCCAAAAAGATAAACTGGCAAAAGATAGGTGCTAAAAACACAAAAATTTAACGATTTCATATAAGCAGACGGGGTACTGTAACCGAAGAGGCGTTACCGGATTTCGAATAAATGAAGTCGGGGACACTACTTAGACGCTCCTGCCATATGACCCTTCTCTCCCATATCATAACACACTTCCTACCTGCTATGAAGAACCAAGCCTCGGTAAGACATAATAAATGTTGCCGCTATTTTGTAGAAAGAGCACAAATACAAGGCAAAGGCGTAAATAAATAATTAAATCAATATGTCATTAAAATCCACCACCATTAATGGCAGAAACAATTCGGCTATTTGACCCTTTACTGATGTGCTATTGCGTTTCTTTGTTCCTGTGTTTCAGCATAGTTTATTCTCCCTAATGGAGCCCTGCCTACGAATATGTAGCTTTCAGATCGGGTTTGGAAAATTTTTATCGTATCCTTGTAGATATGGCTTACACGGCAAGAGCGTCTCTGTAGTTCGACGCAGTTAGTTAGAGCTGGTTCAAATCTTAAGGATATGTCAAACCATAATACAGACTTAACGAAGTATAGCTGTTTCAAGTGTATTATTTGTGCTGTTTTATTATTGTCTTTCTTTGTTCCTGACCTCAATATCAGTCTACAAGGGACAAATATAGAAATCGTAGCTCCGGTAAATCGTTTCATTGTTGCTGCAGCCCACTTCCACTTTATGAACAACGTTTTTTCTGTGGACCGAACTAAGCGTTCGGTGTGACCTAAAATCTTGAGCTTATGCTGGCCGGTAATGATTGGCCTTGGGTAAATTAATCATGATGAAATGTTTCCGAAATATTTCTGTCTGCCGTTTTTTAAGGTGAGGTAAATAGAATAAAACAGACAAATTAAACTGTTGTTGAAATATTCACTGTGTTCGCACAAGTGACAGTCAGTGAAAGAGTAATCCATGCACAACCCACACGTTCAGTGGAAAGTCATTGTTCACATTGCACCAAGAAAAGTTGACTTGTAGCACGGCGTAGCAAAAGTCGTATAGGATGTTAACGTCGAGGAACTGGTAAAGGATCTGGAAAGTAAGAATCAGGTTCCACATAGAAACTGTTGTTAGAAGGTGTGAGTTTAAACCGAGCAAGAAGACCTGGGTGGGAAGCCTCTTCAGAGTTTTACACCATTGGGTTCGAGATGGTAGAAGAAAGTGCTAAGCACGAACGGGAAACGTGGGAGCAATATTCGAAAACGGTCCTTAGGAGAGTTGTAAAGGAATGAGAGAAGATATGCATTGACCCGTGTGAAATCGGCTTCGAGGTGTCAATCGTACAAGCCTGAAACTCACGAAATAGCAGTGAACATTAAATACGATTTCCTCCGTTATTCAATTTACAAACAGAACTGGCTGAAGGCACATGCGGAAAATGCATCTGTGCAGTGTAGGTCCCCAGATGTAGGAAGGGGGGGGGGGGGGGGGATTAAGGTTTTTCTGGAGGTGGCCCCAACCCAACCAACTGTTAAAAATTATGTCACTTTCAAAATCAAAATTCTTCCCACGACTTTCTCAGCTTTCGGAACGCTTCAAAAACGTAAACCTGGAAGGCAGAGTAAATAAATAAGCAACATTTTTTGGGATGGAGGTAAAAAAATTCTGTTTTTGTATGGGGCCCTAAATTACGGAATTTGCGTAGGGTCTCAAAGGGCCTGGGCTCTGGAGCTTCTGTTCCCTTTTACATATGTAATCCTAAGTTCTGAACCTTGCAATATGCAAGATATGTGGCAAAGCCGATTACCGGAAACAAATTTTCATTGTACTGGAACCGATATTTACAACGAAAAGAATACTGACTTTATCTCGTATACCAGAAGGGAGGCTGCACTGATAAAATCAGCAGTAACAGTAGTTTATTACATAAAATTATCCTTTATAAAAAATAAGTCGTTTGACAGTGTATGTCACAGATCTCGTAAAGGATGTTGATCTCATGTAAGTAATCAGCAGAGAGCTCTTTCGCTAAGCACTTTTCCATGGCTTCTTGATATGAAACTCTCTGAACGTTTGAGGTTGCAAATGTCGAACCTACAAAAACTCCACAGACTCAAACGTGATGCTTCCCTGACATTCTCTATTTTGCATAATCCTTGTAAATTTTATTATAGACTTTTTTTTTTAATTAAAGAAGGTGGTGGTGGCTAGAAGGTGGACTAGGGTCATGCTCTCATGTTGGCAGCACTACTAATTTACTGTGACGTAAAGAGAGTTTCCTACTCTAATCGTGTAATTAAGATTTGAAATGCCTTACCTGCTGTTGTAATCATGGATCCAACTGTGACAACCTTTAATACGAAACTGAATGACCAGACAAATTTACTTTCCCAACACGTTAGGTAGATCTAAACATTCGGTCGAGTTTTTGTTATTTGTGTTGTTCCCTCTTTGCCTTCTCTGTACTTTCTTTTTATCCTAATCAATGACTAGAGGCATGACTAGTGGCTTTTCGGATCATTCCTTTTGCCTGTTGTATTGCAACAAAATTTATTATTGTTATTATTATTATAAGTATTATTATTATTATTATTATTATTATTATTAAAGTTTTTCGAGTATGTGTATTCATTGGATTGTTTACTCTTACTTTACTATTATTATTAATTATTAATTAATTATTATTTCGTTCTGTATATATTATGTCAAATTTAAAATGTATTATTTAAGATTGTAAATTCATTATATTTATATTTAAATTATTATTATTATTATTATTATTATTATTAATTAATAATTAATAATTTGAAAGATTGAATAATGAACAACAACAAAAAACTAAAAAGGAATTTAATAACTTAACTATGTATTGTACTATGTAATGAATTAATTTATTGTATATACCTTATTTATTGTATTTATTATGTCATGTTTTGTGTATTGCTGCTCTTACAAGTTCTACATGAACTTCGAGCTTGTCTCATGCAATAAAATTATTATTATTATTATTATTATTATTATTATTATTATTATTGTACTATAATCGATGATATCAAGTAAATAATTATTTTGGATTATGCAGAGATGTTGCGGGTTTATTTTTAATACGGTCTGTTGATTTTATATATTTATACCATAGTTGTTAATTTACTTTTCTTATATTTTTTAAACTATGTTTTAATAAATGTTTAACGTATTTAATGTTAAGTTGTAAATGACTTTAGTTTTACTGCACTTTATTCCGTTTAAATTTTAAATTGTAAAAAGGATAGTTATTGACTTACCTATTTAAAAAATTTAATAATCGTTATTTGTCACATTGTATGTACAAATTTCTCGGTACACTCACGAGTTGTACAAACTGCGTGAATTTTTTACTCAATTATTATTGCTAATAATTTTTTCATGAATGAGGTCCCTCATCTCAAATCTCTAAAAGCGGCTGGCAGACAGAAATTATCCGTTATTAATAATTGTGAGAATAGAGATGAAAAAACCTGTTCTAATTCAATGCAGATTCTGAAACTGAATAAGAATGATATCATTAATATTATTAAAAACTTAAAACTAAAGAAATCGACTGGTCATGATGGCTTTTTATTAGAGTATCTTGCCAATAGCATGGAACAGACTGCTGAATTTATGAAAATTTTAATAGATGCCATCATTGACACTGAAACTTGGCCTGACGAACTTAAAAAAACAGACAATTAGACCAACTTATAAAAAAGGTGAAAAAATATATACAGTAACTATCGACCAATTGCTTTGCTTCCTATTCTTAATGAAATTATTGAGAAATATTTTGCGAACTGTATTCACAAATTTCTAAACAAATTTCAACTTTTAAATAAAAATCAGTTTGGATTTAGAAAGGGAATTGGAACTTTAAATGCACTCAATGTAATCAACAATGATATTTTGAATGCACTGAATAAAAGTAAACATGTAGATGTTATTTCAATTGATCTAAAAAAAAAGGTTCCAATACTGTCGATAAGAAAATTTTGTACAATAAATTATCGAATATTCTCATTAGAAGAAAAATGCTTCACATTTTGGCAAATTATCTGCATAATAGACAATGTGCAATAAAAATTGCAGATTCTCAAAGTGATTGTAACGTCGTTCAATACGGGGTTCCACAGGGATCAATTCTTGGTCCTCTACACTTCATAATTTACATAAACGACTTGCTTGAAGAAAAATTTCATCGTCAAATTACTCTATATGCTGATGATATACTTATGATTTCAATGAATAAGAAACAAGAAAAAATGATCTTAAATCTACAAACTGACTTTAATAATCTGAATCGCTATCTACATAATAATGGATTATTTATTGATAACGAGAAAACACATTTTTTTTGCATGTGGCGACCTCACATACTGAAAAGAAAAAATGTATAATTTACTCACACAATGAAAACTGTTTGAATAATCTCATTTGTAACAAATGCCCACAGATTAAGCAAGTTGCATCATTGCGTTACTTGGGAATCTTAATTGACGAAAATTGGAAATTTTATTTGCACATTGAAACTCTAAAGAAAAATTTACGTAAAATTATTCCTACTCTTTTCCCAATAAATAAAACTTTTGGCATCGAAATTAAAAAAATTCTATACAAGTCATGGATACTCTCTCAAGTACGTAATGCGTGTACCATTTTTGGATCAACAACTGAAAACTATATTGAAAGACTTCAGAAAACTCTAAATAAAGCAACTAAAGCTCTTTTTGGAAATTCACAAAGCTCATCGACCAAAGACATATTAAAAAAATACTATCTTTTAAGCTTTAATAAATTGTTCAAATTGATATTGATTGTAAACTCCTATTATGACAATTTTTATCAATAGAAAACATACGGAGAGGGTCGAAACTTTTCCGCTTGGTTGCAAGTACCAACATGGAGAAATTCATATGGCAAAAGATGCCTGGAATTTACTATTCCAACAATCCTTAATGAGATACCCTTTGAAATTAGAAAGCAAATAAATAGAGGGAATATTAAAAGGATTATAAAATTTTGGCTTTTAACCTTGTTATAATACTATAATTGAAAACTACCATGTATGAATTCACTGATTAATGAAAATATGTACATATTTTGTTGTTATC
The DNA here is from genome assembly GCA_023313725.1 of Lithobius niger. Classification (NCBI taxonomy): domain Eukaryota; kingdom Metazoa; phylum Arthropoda; class Chilopoda; order Lithobiomorpha; family Lithobiidae; genus Lithobius; species Lithobius niger. Next base: position 1,741 of record JAHWFP010196278.1, on the reverse strand, counting down.
TGTAAATATTTGATATCTCAGTGCACTTACCAGCCATGCTGGCTTCGTGCATGTACATGCTTAATTGCTGTACCATACTATACTGCATACTGAAATAAATTAAATAAAATTAAATATTAATATTATTGTGGGTTATATATTCGGTTTGCACCAGAGTATGTAATTAAAAGATCACAGAGCATTCAAAACAAGGTTATTATAATTTCATTTAAAAACAATGATTCTACTGTAACTGAAGACATACATCAATTAAATGGTATATTGGATGTGTTAAAACTCGGAAACTTTGTTATTATATTTAAAAACTGCTATTCCGTATTTAACGCAATAGACAAACGGTTTTATCATATCGTTTAAATTCCTTACAATTGAAAACGAAACAGTAATTACACTATGCCTTCAGCTTTTAATACATTGCTAAACAAAAAGTAATCTTTACTGACAAATATTTGACTATTGCAAAAAAATGAAAGAATGGATGGTTTCACAATGAGCTTCTGTTTGTTTTCATGATTTATATTTACACATTTGTTAATACTTGTGGCTAAGAAATGTGAATTTTTTTCCTTATCCTTACCTAAATGCTTTCTCATTGTAACTATTCAGGTGAAGTTATTTCGTTTAATTAACATTTGTATTTTTCTCTAAATTCGTTGTTTGCTACTCACACCATGTATTTTTTTGATTTGCTTGTGCCACATACACAACTACATACAGTTTAGCTTTTGTGGCACTACCTTAACACAATAAATAAATAAATAATATTATCAAGCCCATTTGCTCTGCTAACAACCACGTTATCGTGAATGCAGGCCAAGCTGCTTTGACTTTTTTAAAGAAAGACTTGCTTAATGTAGTCTAAAGGACATGGTTTTAAGGCAGAACTACCTCTATACTACCTCTCTTTTACACCGCAGTGACCTACACTTCTACACTAATACTTATAACAGTTTAGCCTTTGGTATTAATAATAATGTTTCTTTACTTTCCCATTTAAATTGTGCGTCATTTTGCACATGGATACCCATCACTATTTAACTACTTAGCTAAAAGCTTAGTTTGGAGTTATGCGGTCATAAACGCTTTAATTTCAAGTTCAAACATGTCGTTTATCGATTCAGCAATTTTTTTCCAAATAGCTTCCCTTGGCTATCTCATCCACTTTACACTAAACACTCGATTTAATGGACGCAATACACGGAAGGCCTAATCAAAGCAAAGTACTGGGAGATTCAGTGGCAAAGAAGGTTTGAGTGGAAGGAGGAGAAGGTTATGGGAGGAAGGGGGTTGTAACGAACTGATAGCAAATGTACGTGCACGGGATTAGGAGAGATCAAGTTTGTGTGCATTAAAAATTAGCATAACTCACTCTGGTTAGCTAATCTTCTTCTTGGTTCTTCATTAGTCCAGATGGAGCAGGGTATCTGAATCACTTAGCCATTCGCATCAAATCGGATGGCAGCGTATTTGGTCGGTGGCTCTCTGTTTGCTGTTGAAGCAGCAACACCACCACCTTCTACAAACCATTATCCAAGTTTAAGTTGGCCATCACTTTAAATCGGGAGCTCTCATCTACGTCTTATCTTGGAGCAGAATAGGCCAATTTCCTCCTTCTGCACAGATTGAGTGTGTGCGTGTATGTGTGTTAGTGTGTGTGCGTGTTTGTGTTCCGCTCACTGCTCTCTTCTAATCCGTAATGTTGTTTATCTTTTACAGCGCAGTTGTCCGTTCACGTAAGTCC
>JAHWFP010196277.1:0-12812 GCA_023313725.1 Lithobius niger | reverse complement strand
CCCCCCCCCCCCCCCCCCCCCCGTTAGGGTGCACCACTGCAAATGCAATGAATCCAAACATATAAAGTTCACTATTCAGCCTTGGACATGACATGAATGAAAGTGTGGGCCCAGCACCACAACAAAAGATTGAGGCTACCCAGCAACACGAAGAATTCTTTGATTCCTCGAAAGTTTTGTCTTAGCGTATTCTAGCATTGTAACATTTTTTTTTGTTTCAAGCTGGTGGTGGGTCTGAAGGCCACAGGGTCCATTCACTTTGTCAACGCCAGAAGCACAGTAGTCACTCCTTTGAAGTGAATATTTCTTCCGAGTATTCAGTTGATTTACTGCTGAAATAGTACAAAACAGTGCGAAGCAGAGCTGGCTACCACCCTCCCAAACTTTTGAGGGGGGGGGGGAGCGGCGGCGTAAAAATATGCTTGGGATAACGTAAAAAGTGCGAAGTTTCCTTTATTTCGTGGGGAAATGGTCTATATTTTATTTATACCATGCTGCTGGCCGAGTGGTTACTAAAATAAACTGAAAACGCAAGTTGTTCGGCTGCATGAGATCATTTTCGGATTAGTTTAAAACGTGACTAAAAAAATAACCACCAAGGCAGTTAACCGCAGCGCGGTAGCGAATCCCTCCCCTAGTACCATTGCAATGGGACAGTAAGCAACTAAGCCTAGTCGCATTAAGTCTTACTTTATTTTTTAGCTCCTCCACCTCCTTCGATGAAAGAAACGGTGACATTGCTGCTATGCTGGCAGACAATATTAAAAATAACGCTGCAAAAACCTACGGAAAACAAATGGGAAATTGTGCGTTTATAATTTTCAGGAAAGAAAAAGGAGACTAGACTGAATCTAAACCATTTATTCCACGGTTTTTATGAGGGTTGACGGATGAAATCAGATGCATAATTTTGAGGGGTAAAATTAGGATTCGTGACTATGTACTATTACCCACAAGCCAGAGAACCAAGCGACATACTAGAATTGCCCCGAATTGTATATCACAGAGAAGTCGTTGATGACGAGTATTCCCTCGCCCCCCTCCCCCGGCTACTTTTTTCCAGAATCATTAAAGATGGAATCCAGATTCGAAATTGACAACACATAACAAGTTGAAATATCCCCCTCAGGCTGAGCCGAATTATTTTGTAATTTCAGCTGTAGTAATATTAGTCATTAGTCAGTTTGCATTTATCAGCCACTACCTGTTAAAGCAAAATTCCGGTGAATTTTGCTAAATCACGGTTAAGTGGCAAAAAACTGGACATAATTGACCCAGCATAACAAACATACTTCATTTCAGATACTTGCATAACACAATGCGAAACTACTAAGAAACAACACGAAACAAACACCTAACCCAAAACTAGGAAGAAACTAAAACTATAGCTAGATACTAACTGGAAACTAGCAATGCACTAACACGAAACTTACAAGACACCTAACGAAGTAGGCTATCAGCAACTCCTCCCCCCCCCACCCCACTACACCCTGGTAGAACTAGGGAGTGTGTCTGTATGGAAGTGGCCTTTATGCGATCAACACGACACTACCAAAACACTAATACGAAACCAGCAGAACACTATCACAAAACTAGCAATTAACCAGAAACTAGCAAAGCACTAACACGAAACTAGCAACTAACCAGAGAGTAGGAAGACGCTAACACGAAACCAGCAACTAACCAGAGAGTAGGGAGACACTAACACGAAACTACCAAGACACTAGCAAAGTAGGCTGGCAGCATTAAAATGTGTCGCCAACTTCCCAACTTGTTACTAACTAAAAAAAAACTATCTAATAAAAGCAATTAGGTGGCCAACCGGTGTACATCAGCCTACAACAAGCTTACCCCTACCCCCTACTCGTCCCTTTCCCCTCCTCCTTCCCACACAACTAGGTTGTGTTTGTGTGGTAGTGTCCTACCCCACCCATACGAAACTACAACACGCACAAAACTAGTAAAACAGTAAGTAACAAAGTAGGCTATCAGCATTAAAGCAACTTTTCACCTAGTAATAACAAAATGCAAGATTTCCCACAAGGCTCCAGCTCTCCCCTTCCCCCTCCCCCACCCCCTCCCTTCTCCATCCCTGGTAGAATAAGGAGTGTGTCTGTGTCCAAGTGGCCATTATGCCGCCAACGCAAGACTACCAAAACAACACGAAACTAGCAAGACACTAACCGAAACTAATCAAAAAACTAACACGAAACTAGCAAAATACCAATGAAATTGGCTGTCAACATTAAAGCAAGCAATCAAAACTTCCCAACTTGCATGGCCTCAAACGTCGCTGGTTCAATTTCTAAGTCCGAAAGGCAACGGAAATAAGTCTGCATTTCTATTTATTTATCACTAATCGAGTCGTTTAGCCGGGTAGATAAGTAGGTAGGGACGGTTTTTTCCAAACATGTGGAAAAGTAGTATCTGGTGCCATAAACGGCACCAGAAGGCACCATGTGTCACAGACTCGTAGGAGGCGTCACATCGCGTCCACTAAGCAACTCCATCGAAGAGGCCTTGAAACTTAAATTTAAAAAATGGCGGCATCGTTAGCGTCGTTCAACCATGGACCGTACTTTTTCTGTGTTCGAGTCAACCCCGATTCAGTAGTGTTCGAAATCAGTAGTGTACTACTTTTCCACACGATTGGAAAAAACCGGCCCTACTACTTTCTACCCTGCTAATAGACTCGAAAATTCTTATATATACTTAGCTCCAATCGTAACTGGAGCCCGTTTTAAAACCCGAATTCTTGATTTAAAAAATAAAAGAAACCGTTATCCGCCAGGTCTGATCCAGATAAAATTTATTTAACCTCCTAATCTGACCTGTCAGTTAATTTTAAAGCAATTAATTGAGTATTGTTATCATCATAATTTTGTTTTGGTACGCTAACTATAGTTTCGATCTCATGACGACGTTCAGTAACGTAAGCTTGGGCACTTGAGTCGTCTAGAAACCTTGCTGTTGGGTTCACAGTTCACACCCTCTGGCGGTAATCGTTGAAAGTAGGTACTAATTTCTCCCAAATATTTACCATTGGCAGAGCAAGAGGTGGTACAAACTCTACCCTGACACTCACTATCTGCTTTGCATGAGAGTGGAAGGTGGTAACAACCTTCACCAACTCTGTGCAGTTTGGTATTAATGGTTTTAAGTCAACTTAAGCAGAATCTTGCTGCTTTCATTGCGAATGTTATACTATCTCGGGAAGAGCCTTCGTTCCCTCTTGCATTTCTCCATCTTGCCATTTCTGCTTGCCTGGCTTTAATTAGACTGGTTTCCCCTTTTCGATTCGTTGATGACTTGGCCCGTGCCTCCTTTTGTGTTTTCTGCCTGGGCGTCATTAACAAGGGAAACAGATGCGTTAGCGGAAGAGTTAGAGCGACCAACTTGAAATTGAGTTGCTTCGGTGGGCCTTTGTTTTAAAACTTCTCGACCCGACGTGGCGCCGTTTTATCACCTCTTAATTTGGTTGGCGTCGTAATCAGCGGCGCAGCAACAAATCGCCGCCCAAAGCCGTTCCTCCGTTTCCGCCCCGCTAGATAATAAGCAAAAGCGAAGAGACAAAGGCTGCAGCGCCTCAGGTCTGCAAGCGAGTGCGCCGAAAACAAATTAAAACGCTCTGGTCCCGGGATTAATTAAACCGGGAAAATGGCGCCAAGCGAGAATTAGGCCTAAAATGAAGATGGCCTTACCAAGATGATGTGTTTGGAGGGGGGAAATAGGGAGGAGGAGAGGAAAGGTAGAAAGACAAAAAGTCGATCAGAAAAATGTGCAAAACTTCTTTTAAAGTTTGCTTTTTTAAGTCCATTAAAAAATTAAGTTAGGCCTATTTCCCTTAATGTGGGAGGATCCTACACTATTTAGTGTTTACCAGTGATACGTGTTAAAGAGCATTTTTGCGTTACCCTTTCACCAGTGGTCATGTCAGACCGTGGATGTGGATAAGCGTCTCGGAAAGGACACAATAGGAAGCACTCCATAAACCAATTATTCTTTCCAAAAAGTAAGAATTTGGAATTGGTCTCAGCATCCATAAACCAGTTATTTTTACCAGAAAGTAAGAATTGGAATTGGCCCCATCACGTTTCGCGCCAACCAACCTGCCCTTTCATTTGCTTCGGCGCAGTGTTTCGTTTTAGGTCAAAACGACATTTTAATACTGCAGATGCACCACGTTGAACGTACCTCTACCGAAAAGCGTCTTCTTGTTTCCATAAAAGCCCGACGATTCGCGAAAGTAACTTCATTGTCCTAATATGGGCAGAAGTACTCTGAACGCTGCCGAGAAGAAGCTTCGTGTTTCCGTAAACTTCCGATGATTAACGAAGGTAACGTCATTTCAGTCCCTAATATGGGCATAATGAATATGAAAGCGAAATCACGTACTCTAAGTGAGATATACTGTATAGATCTATGATTTGTTTGTCGGCGATCATTTAGGAAGGAGTCAGGCTGCGATATGTATAATTACTGAAGTATAGAGCAGTGACATTTGCCGCCATATTGGCACCAGTATGGGTTTTGGAGGGCATAACTACAAGGTGCACTACATAAAAATGGAGGGAAAAACAACGGAAGAGCGGATTTCTTAGGCTTAAAATAACGTTGTTTTCTCCAACAACAAAAATCGCGCGTTTTAGGTCTAAGAAATCACTCTTCACAGCATCGGCTTCACTATGACGCCCTTCTGTTTCTCTCTGCAGTGCCCCTTGCAGCTAATCCATTAAGGCTCCAGGATAGAGTTATACACAATAATACTACGTCGTGTCACTGCTCTATAAATCTGGTGTGGTCTTTTCACCGTGTTATTTTCAGTGTAAGTCGGCATGTGTTGGTTTGCAGAAAGAAACAAAAATTCTCGCAGCTAGAAGCTAGAAATCATCAGAAATTCCAACATGGCGATGGTTTCAGCTCTGCCAGCTCGAAACGAAAACAGTCAGTAATGATGAGTTCAGAAGTGACTGGAAAATTGTCTCATCAGGAAGAATTCTTTATCTTATGGTCACGTATTATACGACTGCAAGTATTTTTACTCAAACGACGTCGGATTTTGCTAATCCAGGTAGCGTTGTTACCATTTACCACAATGCCGACATGGCATCTTCCTAAATCCTTGTTCCATACTTTTAAATAGCATCACAGTTTTCGTGTTGTCTGCTATGCAATTCTGTCGGTTCCATTTCGTTATAAAACTATTTTAATAGGCCTATTCAACTAGCTTTAAATTTCGATTATAGCCAACAAACTAAAAAAAAATTTCCATCCACGTAGGATCTACACATCACAGGATATAATATTCTGTGACAAACTATATTTGTGGGTAATTAATCTCAGACAGTAACGACGGGGTTCGCGACTTAGGGTTTGCTTAAAGGATATTCCTCCCAGCGCCATTTTTCTCGATCCTCCACAACAAGTATGTCCCCAAAGGTCTATTTCCTTACCGTTAGTCTTTCCCTATAGCTAAAAATCCTTTTTTAAATGTGGCGTCTAGGAGATTTTCTGTTGAAATAACAGAACTTTATTTACGAACGACCCGTAACTACATGATGCTTTGCGCGCTTACAATAACCATGACGTTTCATCTGTGTGTGTGCATGTATTAATTTGCTAATAATTACCATGAAATCAAAAATCTAAAAGCGTAATGCGGTAAAAATTAAAATGAATTATTCCAATAGATCGCCGTAGGAAAATTATAAGACGCTAGCCAAGAAAATTATAAATTGTGACGTTAAAATACAAGAATCATTCCGGTTTGTGACGACAACACGATTAATGCGACCATGCTGTTCGTCTATTAGGCACAATGGCAAATGAGACAGTAGCTACGCTCTTTCGCTGCGAAGAACGCAGCTCCTATCTCAGATGACCTTTGTGTTCGTATATGTGCGGAATGCGACCAGCGCGAACTGTTATAAGGCAGGCGGTATGTTATAAGGCAGGCCGGGTGTCCCTTTAACATATATGTAATGTGTGGCGCAGCCGGCATCCCGGTCCACTGCACTGTGACTGAGGTTGACGCTAATTAAGTTGACGACGCGCCATTATGCCTCAACCTCCCCACTTCCGACAATCACCAGTGGTTACTAACTCAGCGGATATCCACGCGCCCTCGTAAGAAACTAAGAGAGCTCTACACCAAAATTATCATACAAACTATTGAACGTCATGTACAGACCCCGCTGCTAAGCGACGAAGTTTAAGAGCGTTCCACTGTTTTTGATTCCAGAATTGTTAAACAAGTATTAACAGCCGTTTTTGCAGGGTGGACGGAAGGGGAGGGGTTTTACGGATGAATGAACATAAGTGAATAGACGAATACCAAAAAGATGCCACTAACATTTAGTTGCAAAAAGATTCACTATTCCATTCTGTATTCAAAACGAAGTTTAAGATATCATCGGCGTGGCACTTACAAGTTGAAGCACCATCCGGTTACTTTATTTTTAATGGGCCTTTCTTTCTTGACTGAGATTTCATCTATTTCCGTCTGCAATCCTTGCATTCCTGCCTCATCCAATCACTGGACACGACAAAGGAACTGACAGTTAAAATTCGTCTGTCGTTCGATCTGTCAGTCAGCCATTGTCAGCCCTTGAATACTGATGCGTCGTAACTGTCATTATCGCTGAACCGAAATTAAATTAAGTAAAGGAAGGTTATTTGAAATAAATCCATTCCACTCGATTATTTCTTACACGACTTTATTTCAGATGTCTCCTTCAGAAAATAGGAATACTTGCTGCTGTCTCAGAGCTCAACGTGGTACGGTTTTTGGCTGAGCCTCAGTGGAGGGAGGGAAGTGAAGAGGAGTCATTGAAACTTTAAACTTGAAAACTTGGTAAATTGCCCCTTGGTACTTTAAAAAAGGGTTTCAAAGGGTTTTAACGAGTGTTAACCACTCCTGGTTATCTGCCCGAAGCCCTAAGGCCCCTTGGTACTTTCATACTTGATAAAGAAATAAAAAAAAAGGTAACAATGCAACGGTAGGCACAAATAACAGATGATTTTTTGGCAATAATAGCAAAAGACTAAAGCCACAGCGGGCAATCTGTAGCTGTGGTGTTTGTTGATGGGTGAGTGAAGCAATAAATTCAAATGGTACTCAAACACTCCTCGTCACAAGCGCCAGCAAGCATTCATTTCACCAGTGTTAAAGAGCAGCACATATACCCGAAAATTTATTTGTACCAAATTTGAAAAAAAAAAGGAAAAAAACAGAAGAGTGGGTACGAATAAACATAAGAAAGACACTGAAAATTTGGGATTTGTATGCAAAATTGAGGCTATCTTTTCGTATATGCACTCAACAATTTTAGAAGCCTGGTTGTTATTATCTTGGGATTACTGTTGAGCAGAGTTCTTAAAAAAAATTCAACTTGAATTACACACCGAAACGCCATAATCCGTAGTTTTTATTTTTATTTTGAAAAGAGTAAAAAATAAGACCAAAAGAAGACCGACAGAAGACCAAAAAATTGTTGTTGATTTAACGGCGATTTAACGGTGGTTGATAAACTACTAAAAAACAGGCTTTGGGCCTATTGTAGGCGGAGCGAACAGATCTTTATTTCAAACTTATATTTAATTTTCGTCTTCTGTACAGCCGTACCGGCTGAGAAGATTATTGCAACGACTTTGTCCGTCCGTCCGTCGCTTTTTTCAACTTCGCAACGGTACTAGGTATTGACGACCATTGTTTACAACGTTAGATTCAGTGTGAGAAGTTAGTTAAATAACATGGCAAATTAAAACATCGTTACTTCCTTATAGCTAATAGAATTCTTCGACGTAACTAAATTAAATAATAACATTTGATCGTCGAATTAAAATCCTAAGGTAACACAATAAAGACAAATGGATTTTAGCTTCGTTTAAAATAAGTCTCGTCGCATTGTTGCATGAATGAATAGACCTACCGTCGAACCAAATTCTCCATTAGGCATGTCTGCTACTACGAAATTAAAACTGCATTTTTAAAATTTAGCCTAAAAATGAAAATTAGGCCGAAAATCATGTTACCATGGCAACGTCAAGTTGCTACGAGTCACTTTTGGCTTCATTGATAGCGTCTCTTTCGTCAGTTCCCTACTACCACTGATCTATATACGCTACGTTGCGCGTTACGTTGTAACACTGTAACTGTGTGCCTGTAGGCGCACCGTGTTGCAAAAATGAATATAGGCTTACTATACAATCCATATCGCCGTTAGCTTTACTTACGAAATAAAAACTGCTGGTTAAAATTAGGCCTAAAAGCTGACAATTACGCGTAATATGTAAAGTAGGCCTAAATCTAACACATTTTTAACCGACAATTGTGATGGCTACTGCTTTTAGATTAGTGTGATAGAGATAGCTGTTGTAGTGCATGATAGAGGTGTGCACCTCAACATTGGAAGTGAAGGAACTGTACAGAAGACCGGTGCGACTTATATGCAGTCGCTGTAGCCGCTTGTTTATTGTAATGATTTATTAATGCTCTTAAAATAAACTGGGTGCAATACTCACTCGGCTAAGTTGGGCTCTTTGCCTTTTGGTGTGACGTACTGCAGCTGCTGTTTGCTGGACTTGTTATTTTAGCTTTTTTTTTTCAAGTGTAGGCCTAAGCTACATATTATATTTTTTATTTTAATAAGCTTTCGTTTGCACCAGCATTTAGTTTCTGTTCTGGCATTTGAAGCCTCTTTTCACAGCCCACCGCCATCGCCGCCGACTAAAAATAAAACAGCGCGTAGCCATTGCTGTTTGAGCCGCCGCTGTCAATATTTGTTACATTATTTACAGCAACTGTGCAAAGTGTAGTCCGTACATTAAAAAAATAATTTCGCATTTAACTGCAAGCCAAACAATCATCAGTACGACACTTTTTAACAATAATCAAGTTTCAAAAGGTTCACAATGCTGCCGCTTGGTATAAAACTTGACACGCCCATCAACAAAAACGTTGAGGCACACACCTCTATTACGCACTTCAACAGCGATCTCTATTGTAATAATCTAAAAAAAATACCCATCACAATTGTAGGTTAAAAATATATTAGCTTTTATGCCTATTGTTAGGTTTTAGGTATAATTTTTAGAGTTTAGGCCTCATTTTTCCCTGGTGATTTAGTCGTATAAGTAAAGCAGCTAATATCTTGGATTCGAGAGTTAGGCCTATTCCTTCATGCAACACGGTTTCGGTTTCGAGACTTCACGTTACCGTGGCAATAAGTAATAGTTATTGGTTAAAATCGAGCGGTTATCGATTTTTAACCAACGGGTGTGATTATTGGCCGGCTCGTGTATGCAAATACGAGAACCGGACAATAATCGCGCCCGTTGGTTAAAAATCGATAACCGCTCGATTTAAACAATAAATTGTTTATATCACGGTTGGGACGTCAAGCTAATTCTTATTTAATTAAAACGTTTTGTGTTTGTGAAAATTGCTTCAAGAAATACGGTAATACCTTATGTCAAATGAATGAAGGTCATTCCATTTTAGTTTATGGAGGGGGAGATGGGTGTTAGACGGACGATTCCTTTGGCAGGTAGGCAGACTGTATTGCTCAATTTTGTGGAATGTGGGAGGGTGGGTGGTAGTTAGACGACGCGTCGTTTCGCAAGGTTTGGCTGGTAAGCTAGCTCGCTCGCTCTGTTCGGAGAGAATAAACTTCGATATGTGAGGAGGCAGGGATAGAAGGACAGTGTGCCGACATTCTGGCAAGGTAAGTAATTCTTTTTGTGCGTTTGTAGTTTGAGAGCTGTTTCAAATCACCGGTAATAACCTAATAGGTGTATCGGTTATAAGGTCATTCCAATTTAGGTTGTGGAGGGGGGAGGGAGAGTTAGACGGAGGGAATAAACTTGGAATGGGCCAGCCAGACATGTGAGCGTTAGCAGGTAAAGATTTCATTTGGGATATCCGGCAAGTTAAGTAATTCCTTTTGTACGTTTCCATTGCGTTACGGTTTTCGACGCTGTATAATTTTGGTTGTGGTGTGTACGTTCCCATCGCGTGATTTGGAAGTGTCAAAAGTGTTGAGTTATCGGCAAAAGTGTGGGTTATCGGCAAAAGTGTGGGGTAACTTGATAACCCACACTTTTTGCGATGACGCACACTTCCGCTCACGGTTATCGGGATTTAATGCACGGTGGTGACGTCACGCCAACACATCCCCATGCTAAAAGTGTAGCCGTTATATACGGTTAATCTGAAAACCCACACACGTGACCGTGGGTTAATTTTGATAACCCACACTTTTTTGGATAATCTAACACTTTTTCCACGCTCCACACAACCACTGCTCTACCACGTGACATACTACCATACACAACACAAATTCAACCAACATAAATAAGCACATTTGCAACCTGCGACATTTATCGTACTAACACGAAAAAAAAAAACCTCGCGTAGGCTACTATGCTAGAACCCCACCCATGTAAGAATGGCCCAATCCGCCAACCTTTCGCTCCGACAGTACTAAAACTAGGCTACCGACACTTGTAAACACACCTAAATACACCTAAAAACATACGATACTTAAGCGAACAGCACATTTGTAACCTGGCGACATTTTCCGCACTAACACGAAAAAAAAAAAAACCTCGCGTACGATGCTAGCCCCCTCCCCACCCCCATCCATGAAGAATAGCCGAATCCGACAACCTTTCGTTCCAACGGTACGAAAACTAGCCTACTGACACCTTCTAAACGCCCTTAAAAACCTACGAGACTCAAGCGAATAGCGCATTTTATACGCTATATCTTATTTAAACTAATAAAGTAGAAAAAATACGGTACCTTAAACACAAACGTCGGTGACTGGGACTGGATATAGGGACGTCCTCGCGTACGTGAGAATTTCGCAGACAGGAAGTTTAAACCGGAAGTTTGAGTTCAGAAATTTACGTCATGTTTCACAAATAAAATTTTCAAATAATTTTTTTTTTTAGTCTCAAATAACTAGACATGTTGGCTCGACGTCACACCTTAGCATTAAAACACATATCCGTCCGTGAATTAGACCGGATTATCCCGAAATAATTGCTCGTCTGCTCGAAACGGAATAGTCCAAAGATCTAGGGGTAGCGAAATCGAACTCGCGCTGGCGCGCTCGTGCAATTTTGCAACCCCTCGATCTTTGGACTGTTCCGTTTCTCGCAGACGAGCAATTATTTCGGGATAACCCGGTCTACTTCACGGATATCTATTACTTAACCCACGGTAATTTAGCATGCATGATTTGGATGATTTGTGATGTGCATGTGTATGTTAGCGTGACGTCACAGCCGTGGTATAATAAATCTTTAAACTATTAGATGCAGGCATATTATTGTTTCGTGCTTTGGTAAAAACACGTCGACTGCTCTATAATTTCTTTTTGTATATACCGCTTCGCCTTGATATGACGATTTCAGGTTTCATATTCGGGATTCCCACCACTAGTGTAAACGCCACTTTCATTCTCCAAGTGTCGTTTTTTTTCAAATGAAACTAATGTGTGTTGTTAATGGAATCTTTTTGTTTTTTTATGTTTGTGTTTCTTCCTGTAGTGGTTAAATACAACGATCAAATGTTATTATTTCATTGAGTTACGTCGAAAAAGGTTATCAGCTCGAAAGAAGGGGGGGGGGGGGGGGGGGGGGGGGGGGGGGGGGGGGCCGCCCCCCCCCCCCCCCCCCCCCCCCCGAGAAACCCCAAAACTTGTCATAATGCTAAGTAACCTCGATAATTGACGAAAAACTGCCCTCTTGAAAAAGAGTACGGCACTGAAGTTCTGTAAAGTGCTTCAGCTCACCCGGATCACCATTGGGGAAGCTAACAGCGCTTAATCCCAGACATCGTAGTAGCCTTCTTCAGTCCCCTGCGAAATTTCTTCCGTTGTCCTCCCTTTCCCCCTTCCCATTCACATCACTCAACAAACAAAATCACAAATTTATTGATATTTCGCCTGAAAGTTGGGAGGATCAGTTCTCTCAACTACAACTTAAAACAAAACCGTATTTCACAATGCAGAAGTCTATTATACTAAACCCGCCTTCCATCCCCCCCCCCCAAAAAAAATGTTAAAATTTTTAAAGTGAAAACGGGAACCCCCCCCCCCCCACACACACATCAAAATTCAAAATTCCACTTCCCAACCTGCAATCAACTTTTAGGGCGAAACGTTACCAAAAAAAAAAGTGACCCGTGGTCATCAATTTCCGAATGGCCCTCTATTGCCGTATCGATGGCAGTACGCCCCGCCCCCCACTCCCCCCGTTCGACGGCCGTGCCTCTGACGTCATTTTGACATCACCCCACGCGCGTCGAGTATAACCGACAACACGTTGTTAAGAAAAAGTACAAGACGTGTCGTAGTAGGCAAGTATGATATTTTACCATCGAGCGTATTTGACAAGCAAGCATCGAGCCCAAGGCAAATGGCAACTCCGCATGTAACAGCGTTGAACGATCTTGATGCGACGAAGCAGATGGCGTCCTCAAACCAAGGCCCACTGGGCTAGCGTGTCTTTCCTCAAGGCTCAACGAAAGTTGACGCCTTTTACGTTGATTTGATAAAATGAGATTTTGGTAATGTTGAATCTACTGGCCAGGAAATAGAAAGTGAGACCCACAGCTTCTCTCCCAGGCGACCTTGCGATAAGGAATGGAATCGGAAGCTGCAGTTACAGCGTGGATACTCCCACGGCCTATGAATATTTATGTAGGTCCTTGCTAGACACAGGCATTTTTGGGTGCAAACTTTAACAAAGTTGGAAAAAATGAATGCATCACTTGCAATATAAATCATATAGTATTCGAGTTT
>JAHWFP010196274.1:0-19585 GCA_023313725.1 Lithobius niger | reverse complement strand
CTCTTTACTTACCACCTTTTGTTTGCTCTGAACAGGTAAGTTCGGATCATGTTGCAGTGGGAATATCGGTCAGAGTATGCCAAAACGCTAGTTAACGCCAGAGTACGCCAAAACAGCGGAAGATGTACCTCGGAGCGAAGATATAGATCTCCACGTATATCGCATTGATCTATTCCTAGGGCGGTGGACGATTACAGACCTAATGACTTACCCTCATTCTCCTTTTTTTAGAATGCGATGTGTCATTTTTCACTGCTGTTGTTTTTAGTTCTTAATTTATCGGTTTTTTTTTTTAATCACTATTATTTTTTTGGCCCCTCTCGTCTCACGAAGCGAATGTTGGTTGGTCGAGGGCTCATCGGAGCATCCTGGGGTTTAGTTGGCCTAACGACTCCCAGGGGCCCGAAATTACTTAATCTAAGGCCATGGGCCCCAGGCAGAGAGAAAATGGAGGGAGAGAGAGAGAGAAAACGAGATATGGAAAAGGGAAAGACGAAATTCCAGGATCGCTTTGTCTCTCGCGCTGGCTTCCAACCGCTTTCCCTTGTCAGGCCTCGTTGCACTGATGCCCTGGGGCAACCAATTACAAACGAGAGCGTTGGCGTTATTGTTAGGTGGCGGCGTCGTTCGTGTTTATGCCGAGAAACGTCGGAGCATCATTGGATTTATGGAATGTGTCTGTCTGTCTTACTCGCAAGCGTACACCCTACCCTATACTCCCTTCCTATTCAACGGAAATATGTTTGCCGATTCTACTAAGCCCTTTTTGCGAGTGTCACCCAGCTTCGGTTATAAAATGTCGTATCGGTTTAAAATGAGTTGGCTACTTATAATTCCCGGATGTAGAAAGTATGACAGTGTTGTAAAACTGGACGGAGAGGAAACGAATGGGAAAAAAAAGCAGGAAAAACTGGGCTGAAACTCAACAGAACTCATCGTAGAGTGAAGCCTGGAAATCAAGAGCATTGAATTTTTTTTTAACGAAGAGGGCAATCAAGACAATGGAGAACTGTTATATAAAACTGTCCCTTTTTCCGTCAGTTGTTTCCGTCATGTTACACTTAGGTAGTACAAAATGTAAGCCAACACATACCTGTGTTAAATTCCGTATTCTGCCACAGCAGATTGCACACATTTTTATATTACAATTTCACGTTCTCAGCACTCTTTGAAGAACGAAACCCTGCAGGATAGCAACATGTGTGTAGGCCTGGGATTCAGGTGGAGTTGATGTCGGATCACCATCCTCAGAAGACTCTTCAGGAAGAATAAAGTCAATCACAATAGTCCTTAACAATAAACAGCATACAATCGATACTGCGCGTGCCCCAGTCTTACAAAAAATATTTGAAGCCAGGCTCGTATCTTTCTGCACCAAATACAGAACTGATTATTTTTTTCTCACGGACAGAGGCTTGTTGTAACTATACGTGTTGGGGGTACGGTGGTGAAGGCTGCCATCTGTGTGCGCTACCTGGGTTATTGGCTGGGTCCTCAACTGTCTTGGTTGGTAAATGCAGGTGGTGTCAGGGAGAGGATTGTTTCCCGGCATGGGGTCCTCAAGGCACTGGCTTCAAATAAGTCGGTGGCAAGGAGGTCGGTTATTCTGACGCTTTATAGGGTGTACATTTGGTCATGTGTGGATTCCCTTCTTGCTAGGCTCGAGAGGAGCCATGCAGAGCGTGTAAGTGGTCCTGAACAACTGCCTGTGGACGGCGACAGGCTGTCTGCCATCAACACCGGTGCCTGCGCTGCATGTTGCGGCTAAAAACCAGGGAGATCCTGACTGGTCTGTGTCTCAGAGCGATAGGCAGGGGTGGTGCTGATACATTGGCCAGGAGATTGGTCTAGCACTACTTTTTGAACCTGTGGATGCGCAAGCAACTCGAGGCTCTGGAGTTGGGTGCCTTACTGCTGCAGCAACGTGGTCTGGGAGCCATCTTTGCTCCGAGGTTGGTGGGTGGAGTGCACCACTGGTTCTGGTGTGGGGAGGTTCTGACTCTCTTGGACCACTTGGTCTGTTCAGACAATATGTGGGTGGACATCAATAATTGTAATGCGCCATTTTTCAGTGGGGCATGGGAGGGAGGAGCGGGTGTGTGTGTTCCTGAGCTCCGACAGGAATACAGCTACTTTCTCAAGAGTCTCTCTTCTGTTTTTATTGGTGAACTGGTGGCTTTGACGATTGCCTTAGATGCTGGGTTACACCTGCAGGAGAGGCAGTTTCAGGTGTACACGGACTCTGCGACTAGGATACGATTTCTACTATCGGCGTTTAGACGGTCAGATGTTAGTCACCCGTTGGTGGTGGGTATGGTCTAAAGTTGGTGAGTGCTCTTCATAGGGGCTCAGAGTGGAAGTGTGATTGGTGGAGGAGCACTTTCGGAATGAGATGGTGGACAGCTTAGCTAGGCAGGGGTTTGAGGATAGGAGTAATGTCATTGCGTTTCCGGTCGCCGATTCCGGTTGCCGATTTTAAATGGGTGACTGCCAGGGACTGGCAGGGAGGGTGAGACAGCAGTGACGTAGGCTGGGGCCTCTACGAGATTCACCCGGGGGTATGTGGACCGTATGGTCTGGATGTGCTATCCAGGAGGGTTGCGGCATTGCTTTCCAGACACAGGACTCATGCTGAGGACTCATGCTGAGGACT
Source organism: Lithobius niger (assembly GCA_023313725.1). Taxonomy (NCBI): domain Eukaryota; kingdom Metazoa; phylum Arthropoda; class Chilopoda; order Lithobiomorpha; family Lithobiidae; genus Lithobius; species Lithobius niger. The sequence goes on along the minus strand of JAHWFP010196274.1, from coordinate 16,932 downwards.
CATGCTGAGGGCCCATGAGTTTTGGCTGGGCATCGACATACAGAAGCGGAGACAGCTGTGCACTTTATCCTTGTGTGCCATCGCTTGGCAAGCTGCCAGAATCGGATACAGGGGGACTGCGGTGTAGAAACTGTAGATTTAAAGGAAATTCTTGTTGCCTCCTTGCACACGGCTGGGGCTGTTTCCACCATGCATCAAGTGGTGAAATTCTGTAGGCAGACAGGGAGGTCTGGGTAGGCCTGGTTGGCGGTTCTTGGTTGTTAGCTTTAAGCAAGTGTAGAGTTGAGTAGATGATGTCAGACCCGCAGGCTCAGATAATGACTAACTGGATGTTTGCTGGGGCAAAAGGGTCAGAGGGTATGGAAGTGCTGTTCGAGTTTAGTGGTGCCTTTCAATGGTCTGGTATGTGTTCAGTTGTGGTACGGTGTAGTTGACTGGTTAGGTTTAATTGTTCTTAGGTTTAGAGTTAGATTGAGCGTGTGACGTAAGGTCTGTAGGCTCTGGTAGTGTAAATAAGTAAGTAAATAAAGTTCTCATCTCCCTTGTTTGCCAGGATTACAGAGAGTGGAGTTTATTTCAGATCAGTAACCCAAAGGTTCATACACTCCAGAATACAAATTAGAAACTTAAATAATCAACTAATTAAACAAAGGAACAAAAAGGAATACAAAGTAAACTGCCCAAGACCATTAAAACTAAAACTACAAATACATTACGTTCACAGTTTCCTCCCTGTACTGCCACAGAAGTTGATCACCTCTTGTAACAACTTATAACATCCTGCATGAGTCCAGACAGCCAGCGGCCGTAGTAAGTCCAAATGCGGCCCACAACTGACACCAGGTATTCCCTTTGCCTTGTGTATAGAGGGTAATCCAACAGAAAGTGCTCCATATTCTCTGTAGGAGAGTCACACCTGCATCCTGGCGAGGCTCTGACCAAAACTTGTACCACTGTGCTCCATCTCAAACTAGACAGCAGCACGCATCACTGCGAGGCTGCTGATCTAATTCTCGCAATCGCCCTCTTCAGGAATGGACACTCCCTTCCTTTGGTCTCGCTGAGCCGAATTTCCTCCTAACGAGATGCAACAACAGACCATATTACTGCCTTAAGATCCTCCTCATCCATAGGGAAGAGCACTTTACTCACAATACATCCACTATTTGCAGCCACCCGAGCCAACCAATCCACTTCTTCATTCCCCTGAATACCCATAGGTACTCACAATCATCGTTGCTGCCCTTGCTCCCCAAAACTTGGTTATAATCTCTTACACAGCACTCAATCAAGATGCAATCGTTCAACCCTCCCCTGCAGATACCATATTCCAGCTTGAGAGTCCATCCTCCCTGTATTCTGCTTGACTTCCAAAGCCAGCCAATGGTCTAAGGCGACTGAGATTGTTGCACACTCACCAACCAATGTGTTGGAAACACAAGGCAAAGAGTTTGCATATCCTAACTTAATGTCAGTAATCCGCACACCCAATCCACCGCTGCACAAGTGACGGCCGAGTAATGTGTCACTGAAAATCTGCAGGCCACACCACTCTACCTTCCTGCACGTCCTTCTTTGGAACACACGAGTCAATGTGAAAGACATTTTCCAGTCACCCGTAATGCCTGGGAGCCATGTAGGATGTGACATGTCTAACCTAAAAAGACCTTAATGGTGTTCCTTAAGGAGCATAATTCCAAGGCCCAAGTACCTCACAGCCTCAAGGGTTCTATGGCTCAAGTTCCTATATTCCATCAAAATCTACCAATCAAGTCGGTCTCACCCCTGCTAAAGCTTCGAAGTACAAGACACATCTGCTGGCCTTGTGATCGGTCAGCCAGCAGTACCAAACCAGCTTCCACATGCAAGACTGTTATTGACTTGCGTCTCAGACATCCTGTCACCACTTGTAGAGACGTATCCACCTCCACCCTGCAGACCTATGATACCTGCCTGGGCAGTGATGAAGAATGGCAAGTGAAAATCGAATCTAAATTGCACAAACATGATAAAACTGGCGCATAATATGACGCTTACTGACACATTTCTTGCCTACCAAGCACATCAGCCGTTTTGTAACTGTTGTCCTAAGGTACTTCACATCTGAATTCCAGGACAAAATGGCACCTGAGTGAATACCTAGTTAGCGCACCTACTGTACGTTATCCACATACATGCCGTCAATAATTCTCAAAATCTTCATAGGGATCACTCCTTTTGAAACAATGACTGTGTGAGATTTATCAGGAGACACCCCTATCCCTCTTGCTCCCAACCAAGCCTCTATTAAATCCAGCAGCACTTGCATGACGAACGACAACTTATCCAGATCACTGTCTACAAGCCAAAAAGCCACATCATCAGCACTAGTAGTGGTTTTCAAGAATGGGGCTATTGCTCGAAACAACCCAATTAGGAAAACAACAAAGAGGAGTGGTCTTAGACAACTGCCCTGGGAAAGTACACAACTTGTCGTCCTTACCGATGACATTCCCTGACTTACCACGAGTTGCAAAACTATGAACAGTCAAGAAGTTCTCTGACAAAGTAATAACTTTCTAACCAACCCCCCATTGCTCCTAACTCAGAAAATAACAGCGACTGCACAACAGTATCATAGGCAGCCCTAACATCTAGGAACGCTGACATAACTTTTATTCCTCATATTCATGCCTACCACATTCTAGTTTCAAATAGCAGGACTGCATCATGCACGCCCACACACTGTGAAATTCAAACTGAGCAGTATTACTAACCCTGCAAACTTCCACGATCCAGGCACTTCCCCACTCTTCCACAGGAAGACACCAGGTGATTCATCCGTCTCCTTTCCATTTAAAACACTTTAAGTCTGCATACCTAACTCATTTATTCCCTGGAGCACCATCGCAACATGCCATCAAGACTGCGCTCAGCTCAACAGTCATGAAGGAGGACTCTAGGGTGGTACTGGAAACAACTTGCCCAGTAACTATGCCGTTATTATTTGATAGACCATACACTGATGCAAAATGCATATTCAGTTCATCTGCTATGCTCCACCCCTTAAAACTCAACTCCCATCAGCTGCGTACAACCACGACACTCCACGTGGCCAAGGACTAGTTCGCAAACGATGCCACACACTACCAAATGTAACCCTTCAAAAACCGCAGTGCATATATGGCTGCTGTAGCATTTTTGCTTTCGGCATTGGTCTGTCGTGGAATGCTGGCTGGTATACCAGAAATTGGTAGATGAGCAGGGAGGAGGATGAGGGCATCATTATCCTCCGTGCCTCATCCGTTAATTCCTGGTATGCCAGCTAGTGTTCCACAACTGACGAGTGCCAAAAGCGGCACTATGGCCTGGCTTTGGTCCCGCACAGCAGGAAAACATTCCCTAGTCCTCCAACTAGGCTGAGTACGCCCCACTGGACCAGGTTTATGCCAACTCTGTTCCCCTACATATACAAAGCCTGCAGGACTGCATACTGGTTCCCAATCTCCACCGCCTACGTATACAGGAGACCCACTTGGTATGTCAAAGTAGCACGAATTAGAAATCAAAAACGAACTTGTTTCATGTTTAAGGTAATTGATCCAAAGTCAAAAAACAACAAAGGAACACAAATAAACTTTCCTGTAAGGTTTCGTATACCGCAGTATTCCTGTACTGTTTAGTCCACGTGAAACCTTACTGCTGTATTCAACCATTAGACACGTGAATGAAATTAAAACCATAGCCCAACTTTCAAAATTATTGTAGGAATAAAATACTGTACAATATGGGCTACACACTCTCACTTTCGAGGCTAAATTTTTTAGGATTCCGCATGTCAAGTCGTCCGTTCTTTCCTTTCCGTTCTTCCTACTGATGATACATACACCACTTTTCAAGATTTCAGGTTCAATATTTCAGGACTGGTATTTAATTTTTATTTTCAACGACATTTCCAGATTTTCAAGGACTCGCACGAACCCGGAATAGCTTAATGTGTCTGTACTAAGGACACTAAGACTATTAGTTTTTACGATTTTTCAGCAATGGCGTTTACCAAGTAGAATGCACCAATCTGACCTATCGTGTTCGAAAGTAAAAACTGTAAAAACAAGTGAATACAGCAGTAAGGTTTCACGTGGACTAAACAGTACAGAAACATTGCGGTGTGTGAAACCTTACAGGAAAGTTGATTTGTGTTCCTCTGCTGTTTTGACTTCGGATCAGTTAAACCTTACCTCAAACATCAAACGAGTTCGTTTTTAGTCTTCTGTACAGCCGTGCTGGCTGAGAAGACTATTGCAACGACTTTGTCCGTCCGTCCGTTGCTTTTTCCAACTTCGCAACGATGCCAGAAATTGACGACCACTGTTTACAACGTTCGATTCAGTGTCAAAAGTTAGTTAAATAACATGGCAAATTAAAACATCGTTGCCTCCTTATAGCTAAAAGACTTCTTCGACGTAACTAAATTAAATAATAACATTTCGTCGTCGAATTGAAATCTTAATAGATTTGTGTTAACGCAGCCGTAAAAACAAAAACATTTTAGCTTCGTTTAAAAGAGTCTTGTCGCATTGTTGCATGAATGAATAGACTTAACGATCGAACCAAATTCTTCATTAGGCAATTACGAAACTAAAACTACCGTTAAAAAAATTAGGCCTAAAAAATGAAAATTAAGTCTAAAATCACGTTACCATGGCAACGTCAATAGTTGCTACGAGTCGCTGCAGCGTTTCTACTTTTCCTTCCCTACTACCACTGATCTATATAGGCTACGTTGCGCATTACGTTGTAACACTGTAACTGTGTGTGCGGAGGCATACCGTGTTGCAAAAATGAATAGGCTTACTGTATACAATCCAAATCTCCGTTAGTTGCTACTTACGAAATTAAAGTTGTAAATTAGGCCTAAACGCTGACAATTATGCCTAAAACGTAAAATAAGCTTAAAAGCTAACGCATTAGTAACGGGCAATTCTGATGGTTACTGTTTTTAGATTATATAATAGAGATAGCTGTTGCAATGCGTGATAGAGAAGTGTGCCTCATTATTGGTAGTGGCAAAACCGCACAGAAGCCCGGATGCGACTTAGGTAGTCGCTGTAGCCGCTTTTTATTTTGTAATTCATGTTTTAGCGGCTGTCTATGTTTGCTTGTAATTGTTTATTTCACTTATTTTTCGACAAGAGTGCATAAGTGGACTCCACGTTTTCTGCCTTTTGTTAGAAAGCAGCATTAGCATTGTTAGGTCGATGCCAAACAAAGATAATAACCATGCTTTATCTTTATTACTCTGAAAAGTTAGGCCTACAGGCTAACTCCTGCCAGAACCCTCCATGGCCTTTTTTGACAAAATTGGTTCTAATGGGGATAATTTGATTTCCTCTTGAAATTTTTAGTATTGAAAATTACCTATGCGAATATAGAATGGACGATACTCACCACAATTTCGGATTTAATTTTTAACGGCTCAATATGCTAATGGTCGCCGTAAGTTCATTATGAAAAGTTGCAATCTTATGGAAGCCCGTGTTTTCCTGTTCCAAAGTCGTATCTTCAGTGTGGCAGTGTTGCTTCAGTGTGGAAATCTAAAGCTACCTACGTCAGGTTAGTGGAAATATGTAGCATAAATGGTAATTGTGGAGTTTAAGCGAACCACTCCAAATCGCTCAATTTTTTTACTAATCGACACATATCATCATCCTTTTGCCAAATCAATTACAAAACCTAGGGAAAACGTGTTTTAAGGTGTAAAAAAAAACACTGAAAACACGTAAAACGATAGTTACAATCGTGTTGAAGCGCCGGCCATATCGCAGGAGACAGAGTAACGAGAAAACCTGATTTGCATAGCAATGAAAGGAGACGGAAATTACCTAACCTAACAAACCTAACCTACCTAACCTAACCTAAAAAAAAAAACAAAAAAAAAACGCAGACAGCATAGTTTGGAACATTACTTATCGTTTTCGCGATGCCAACTTTCCGTGCTACTCTGAATCCCGGAACATGGCCACCGCTTTATACGGCCGGGCCCACCGCGTTACGTGGTTAAAAAACGTGGTTGGAGGGCTAAAAAACGTGTTTATATAACCAAAAAAACATTATCCCCCTTTTTTGTAACGTGAAATGAGAAGAGGATGAAGATTTAGGTCGGTACATTGATCGATTTATGGTGGTTCACTTAAACTCCATAAATACCAACGAAACAAAGTATTATCACCTACTCCATAACATCCCCGCAGGGCAAAACTAAAACAACTAAGAACGGGAAAACGTAAGCTGCAGTAAGTTTTCGGAAACGATAAAAGCACAGAATATGCTCAGTGAAACTCGCATCCTACTTGGTGTTATTCAGGCCAAAGCACCTAACCTAACCCACAATAATCACAACTAATATTCAGTTATGTCTTCGATGTAAGAAGTAAGACCACACGTCTGTCCAAAGAAAACGGGTCGTTTGCCACGAAACAAAATGACACTTTTTTACCAAACAAAACGAAATGAAATCAGGGTAATTATGGAGTTTAAGCGAACCACTCCAAATCGCTCAATTTTTCTACTAATCGACGCATATCATCATCCTCTTGCCAAATCACATTAAAAAAAACTGGGGGGGAAACGTGTTTGAAGGTGTAAATACCGAAATCGGTAGCTTACATTTTGTTGTCGAATATAATATCTATGTTTTAATGCCAGGATAAGCGTGCAGAAGTTGCACTATTGATAAAGTCATTCTTTAGATTCAATTTTTTAGTTGTGACATGTCTCTGAACGATCATTAGATTCGTTTTTGGGCGATCAAGTGAATGGAGCAAAGAGCTCATGTGATCATCGGCTCCAGGCAATGTTTGGTGAAAGTGCTGATGCGTGATTGGTACTTTTTTTTTTAGACAATGACATAAAAAACGTTTCATGCGCTGAGAAGAAAACCCATGCGTGCGCTCCGAAGAACCACTTAATTAATATTTAGTGGCCTAATTCTGGCATCCATTACACTTTATTTATATATATATTTACACTGTGCGCATATTACGGCCATGCCACACCGCACCGTTTTGTCAGTCATGTCCGTCGTCCGATGCCTCAAATGTAGCCTGCGGGCCCAACGCAAAGCCTCCGTTGCGTCTCCGACTATTTTGAAAAATTTCATTTTCCTCCAGTTGACGGACGGTTGGAGTTGTCCGTCAGCCAATCAAAATGCTTAGCGCCACACACGTCTTTCTCTTGGCGCTGGAGACAAGGATGGCGGCTCCACACCCGACCATCGAAAACTACCGAAAAATGAAGAGAATAATTCTAAAATTAAGTGTACATAACTAGCAGCAATACAAGCACTCGCCCAAATCGATTTTAATGGCACGAATGAACCCAATTCAATGCGTAGCTACAGTTTTGCATTCAGACTATTACATTACTTTTACTTGGGGGAGGTGGGAATAATAGGGTCAGCAAGCGTTCTTAGCGGACAGGTGTGGCAGTGTTCTCAGTTTTTCAGCATTGCTTTGCCGGAGACGGAGCCGGACAACGGTGACTGTGACGTTGTGGTGTGTACGGCCCAACGTAACCTATCGGTGAAACGATTGACCATTGCACTGAACAACTGACCAGTACTACGTGTTTGGTGTCATACTTGTTGCTCTTGCTGTTCTTTTTTTTTTTTTTTTTGTAGTGTGTTATTGCTCATAGGTTAGGTTAATTGCCTTGGCTCGAATCTCACCACGAAGGGTACGATTTTCATCACGGTACGACTTTCGTAGAGCAGAGTTGGTGAGCTACTCTAACCTGATGAAGCCCATGACATGCTCGGTAAAATTCTAGTCAGCGCAACTGAACTAACTTATATTACACCGCAATAAAACAGGCAAACAATGCATACTCAGTTTATGCCCAATGCTTAAGCGAAGTCGCGATTAACCACTCCTGGTACCGTAATTCGTCATCACTTGTGCTGGTTTACTACTTCCGAAATTATGTGGCGGTGGGGAAGTCGGTCACGTATTTATGGTACGGCATTTTGCACTTCATTTGCATAAGGTTGAATGTGATATGCTACTTAACCGGTAGCAACGAGCGAGGTACTAAACTAGCTACAACAAACTAAGAACCATCACTTAAACAAGCGGATGTAGCGACTACGTAGTCGCAACCGATCTTCTGTGCACTTCCACCTCTTTTGGGGCATTTCCGGTTCATACGTCCGGTCATTTTTTTTGTATTTTAACTAATTTTTGGATGCTGATTCCAATTGCGAAAATAGTTTTTCTCTATCTGGTACCGTTCACAGATGGTGGGCTCACTTGTATGTCACTTTCGGGCCACCGCCAACGAGAATGTTGAGACGCACACCTCTATCACGCACTGCGATAGCGATCTCTAGTATATATAATCTGAAGGTAGTAACCATTACAATTGCTGGTTAAAAATGTGCCTAGTTTTGGATTTTAGGCATAAAATTGCCAGCTTTTAGGCCTAAATTTTACCTGCCGTTTTAATTTCGTAAGTAGCAGTTAACTGAAAATTATGTTCGCAAACAGGCCTATTCATTCACGCATGGTGTCGAGATGCTAAAGTGTGTCGTTAATGAAATCCTTTTTTTTTTTACGGTTGCGTGTCTTCCTGTAGTGGATAAATGCGACGATCAAATGTTATTGTTTCATTGAGTTACGTCGAGAAAGTCTATTAGCCATAAGGATGAAACGATGTTTTAATTTGCCGTGTTTTTTAAAGCCCACTTGACTACCACTGAAAATGGCGACGGTCGGAAAAGTCGTAGCTATAGTTTTCCCAGTCAACGGCTGTACAGAAAACTAAAAGGATAACAAGATACACGACTAGTTTTGTACAGTGGCAGTAAAGTTACCACTTTACATGTAAGAAATTAAGTGATACGAAGAAGGAACAAGGATCAACGAAGGCGAAATAACTAACTTTATAATATAATAATAATAATATGTACATTTACCACCAATGGGTGGAAGGGTACCGGAAGGGTTGTGAGCCACTGACACCGGATCCAAAATTAAAAACGCAATGGCCCACCAAATTTGGAATTAATGCCGTTTTAAAAATCGAGACAATGGCTCGGTCATCAGCATTTTATAGAACCCAGTCACTGTGCACATGTTGACCGTTTCGGCACTTAACGCGTTCCAGACCGGTACAATCCGAACTGTAAAGAAGTGCAACAACAGCTTGTGCAACAGCTTGTGCAACAACAAAGACCCCATCTGGTTGCATCTCTTTCGAACCAGGAAAAATGCATGGAACTTTTTCTTTAAATATTCACAGTAAACCCTTTTAAAGTTATCAAGGAGCACACGTCAGTTCCTGTTCAATACCTGTACTAATTCTTAAAATCATGCTAATAATTCTCCACTGCTAATTTCGAGGTTCGTTTTAAGTTTTAGTATGCGACAGTCAATTGCTACTCACACCATTGATCAAGTGGGCAAAAAGTGACCTGCCCTTACTTTCTGCTGCATTTTTCTGTTTAAATAGGCTTCATATCAACTTTCACACATTGGAAGCACGTTCAAAACATGTACGATAAAAAAAATTACTAATATGCTGCTGGAGGTTCATTTCACCTTTTAGAATGGTTAAAGGACTGAATTGCAACTCGAATGACTAGTCCTTTCATGGCAGATCTTCAAATCGTGGAAGAGGCAAAAGTAACAACCACCGCAGTTCCACCTTTGACCCACGCAGGCACTATTCCTCAACCGGCCCCAGAGGCAAGTCGCGTAACAATCAATGACAAGAACCAAGCCTTCCAGGTGGGAGGTCGTTTTCATTTCCTCCCAGCCCGGCAAAAAATAACTTCAAACCTCCAGATTCTTTCGATCATAGAGCATGGTCTTCGTCCTTTCATTCAAAAGCAACCCAACACTGGTAATGCCGTCTCCGTGGGAATTTGCTCCGTAAGTTTCTGACCACTTTTCCCTAGAAGTTCAGGAACTCCTTTCCAAAGAAGCAATTACAGAAAGCAGCAACCCCTTCGACCGGGCTTCCTACAGTTCCATTTTCTTGCTCCAGAAGAAGTACGGAGGAGAACACTTCATTTTCAATTTAAAGCCTCTAAACAGGAAGATGGAAAACTCCCATTTCAAAATGGAAATACTGGAATCCATCCGTCAATCTCTGAAACCAGGCGGCGATTGGACTGCACCCATAGATTTAGAAGACGCGTACCTTCATGTTCCTCACCACACATCAGTTCGTCACCTCTTTTGCTTCATGTACCAAGGGAAAGTCTACGAATTTCTCTGCCTACCTTCGGCCTAAATACCGCTCCAAGATCCTTCTCTGGTCCTCAAACGGATTTGGGCCCAACTGCAAGAAAACCAAATTCCATCAAGCGCCTATTTAGTCGACTGGCTTCTACAGGCGTAAAACTCAAACCACCTCATCAACAATGTGAACATCGCCACAGATCTTCTCGGCCAACTGGGTTTCGGCATAAACATAAAAAAGTCTTGACTTCTCTCAACCGAAGCTATCGTCTTCCTAGGAGTTCACTTCAATCTTGAAGCCACAACAGTGATGCCTTTCATAGAAAGAATAGGATGGTAATGCTCTCCAGATCCTTACTGAGGAAAGACCCATACTCGCTCACAGATCTGAATTGTCTCGTACAAAAGATGGATGGCAAGACCATTTCATCACTACTGCATTGACACTTGGGGAATGTGTCTACAGCCAGGAAATCTCACATCCCTTCCACACGTCCTTCCCAACTGACGCCCTACTCTGGTGGTCAGACATCACGGTTCTTTCACAAACGGTACCCCTCCACGAGCCTCAACCAGATGTTCACCTGTTGACGGACGCCTACCTTAATGGATGGGGTGCACACATTACTCATCACGAAGCTTCAGGCCTATGAACAACGACAGACCAAGACCACATACACATCCTCAAGCTAAAAGTGGTTCTCAACGGCCTACGACACCTCCGGAAACTAGTGTCAGAAAAAGTCGTCCTAGTACAACTGGACAACACAGCGGTTGTTGCTTATCTTCGGAAGGAAAGTGGAACAAAATCCAGGAAACTTCACGAAGTCACCTCCGAAATATTCAATCTCTGCATCCAACTGAAAACAACAATTCTATCGCTGCACATTTCAGGAAGTCAGAATATCGTAGCAGACTCCCTCTCCAGATGCCACATCCTCTCATCAGGAGAATGGACACTAACGATTTTCTTCTGCAAATATCTTCAACATTTGGAGAACCCCAGTGGTTGACCTATTTCCCGCGATTCACAATTATTAGCGTCATAATTACTGGAATTATGTAGAAAATGTCCGCTCATTTTCACAACGAGGACACCCTTCAATGTCCAGCTAATTTTCGGTGGCTGGCTGCCACCATCCTCAGGCACTCCGACGAAAGTTTTTGGCCTCCGTGTGTTCCTACATCGTTGTCGTCTGCTTCAAATTTGCAACCGACGCTCCTCGCGGCCTCCCGTATTTAGTGGGCAGCATACTCTCTAGCTCATCCAGCTTCCACTTCCTGCCTAGCTGTTGCTTCAGGTCGTTGCCAATGACGTTTTCGACCCGGGGAAATGATGGCCCTTGAACATTCATTAGCGAAACACCACTAATTTCGTGCAGTCTAATGGCAATTGATTCTAAGCATCTCAGATGCCTGTCGTTTTTAGAATTTGACTCACAATGCCAGACTTTCCTATTTCATCAGCCCAATTCCATACGATCAAGCATGGGCAGTAGACACTCTTGCACAAGAGTGGACGAACGTGTTCAGTTATCTCTTCCCTCCGTTTAAGTTGCTACCTCAGATCCTCCTAAAGATACCCTCCAACAGCACCAAATCGACCATCAGCAACATGGTTTCCTCAACTACTTGACCTTTTGATAGACGACCCACGAAGACTAGCCTACCAGACATTCCAGACCTTCTGTTGCAAGTAAAGGGAAGTCAGCTTCATCACAACAACAGCGCTTTGAATCTACACGGGTGGCAACTATCGTCGAACTCCTTCAGAACCAAGCCATCAGAATCGTAAGTAAAGCAACTAGAAAATCAACGGGATTTACAACAACCACTTCAAAGGCATTTTCATTGGTGTAACCTGCGGAAAATCAATCAGATCTATCCCCCTCTGTCCAACCTCCTAGTTTTCTTCACTGACTCTTTTCACGAGGGCCTAAAAAAATCTACAATTTTGGTTTACCACTCTGCATTAAACTCTGTTTTCAAGGCGTCCAGCAAGACAGCTCTTCTAGACGATTTTAGGATTTTAACACCCATCAACTCCTACGTAGTTGAGAGATTCACAATAAGACGACTTTTTTCAAACTGGGACTTCTCCATCGTCTTACAGTCCTTGATGAAGGCACCCTACGAACCACTCCAAAACTGCAACCTCCATCTTCTCACTCGTAAGATAGAATTTTTAGTTATGCTTGCCTCCAGCCTATGATGCAGTGAAATCCAAGCTCTCTCCATGGATCCGGCTTATTACTTCTCAAATAACTGTAACACCAAGAGATTCTTTTCGTGCCCAGAATTGAAGACCTTACGAGCCTAACCAAACTATTACCATTTCAGCGCTTTCAGTGGTGCATGACGAAGAAGCCGAATGTTCTCTATGTCTGGTTCGAGCGCTGTGCTTTTACTTGGAGAAAACTGAGAGCAACGAAATCCGTAAAGGGCGGAACCAACTTTTCTTACCCTTTAAGAAGAACTTCGGCGAAACCACTCCAGCCATGGTTGCAAATTGGATTAAATATGCTATCTACGCTTATGACGATCTGGAAACAGAAAGTGTATTGATAATAACGTCAGCGTCACAGCTTACGAGCTCCGAGCAATTGCCACTTCATAGGCCTTCTACAACAACATCGCCGTTCCTGAGATCCTTAAAGCAGCTTCATGGAAGAACCAGTCAATTGTTTACAGCCCATTACCTCAGAGCCATGACCAACTACGCTGATGGACTTTATCGTTTGGGACCAATCGTTGCAGCCAGATGTGTCGTCAACACCCCTTAAGCACTAAGAAGAAGAAGTAAGACAAACCAGAAAAGAGATCATTACTCCTGTGGATTTTTCCAATAAAGTGCGAAGTGTGTAACTTTTTGGAGGACCAGCTCCTAACCATAGGGTACCCTTCTGGTGGTGCCCACCGCTAGTTTAGACGAGGTATTCTGTAAAAGCTAAATTTAAAGGTAATGTTTGTTTTCGACGGCATATAGAAAGAAGAAATCGACCGTGGCCCCCCCCCCCCCCCCCGATGGCCCACTATATTTTGTTTCTATTGCGGCCCTACTCCCCTCTTGAGTCCCCACCATGACATTTTGATAGGAAGAAAAGATGGCCATTTTCGTATCACGGCCTGTATACATGAGGGATGTGCGCATGCGCATTGGGGTTGGGAGGCTGGCTACAAGTAGACGTTTTCATCTCTAGGGAAAGGCATTCTCGAGACAAGAATGCTAAATTTACAAGTAATGTTTATTTTCATTTAGGCAATAGAAACAAAATTTAGCCAGCCGTCTGGGGGCCTGTCAACTTTTTCTTTTTTGTGCACAACTTATACCACCACCATGTGGCGTGTGCAATTAGATAAAAGATCTATTAAGTTTAAATTACCTTTAATTTAAACGAAATATGTGTTCCTCAAAAGTTCATCTTACTTTAAAAATAGTTAAATATGCTGGTTTCAGTTTGGCATATTGTTCTAGTAGAATTTAAATTTACACTTACAAGTATAAGATTTTTGAAAAAAAAATTAAAACAATAAAATTTATTATCTTCCACAGGTAGAACCTCGTCATCCAATTCTCCATGGTTGTGCCTGATCCCGCAGCATCACAAGAAACAGTTATTCTTCCTGTTCGCAGTGGCAGCAACAGTTCTTGTTCATCTGAGCTTCACAGTTGCGCTTCGTCAGCTAGCGAACTACAACTCAGTGAAACGGACGACGAAGTGAGAATCTGTATCAGTAAAATTAACCCACTTACTTCTCAAGTGGAAATCGGACAAAATGTATACGCCCAAACTAGGTACAAGAAATTGGAAGAAGGACAAAATGTCACTTCCCGAGCTCGTTTTAAAGAGAAGTCCCTCTCCAACAAAGCTAATTTCACCGTCCTTCTTTCTTCCCAAGAATGCAAGCAAGGCCACAGCAAACGCGGTGCCACCATCACCAACAAGGAGTCTAACTCCGAGCTCGTCAAGAGCTGCAAGTCCCACACATCTCTTGACGTACAACTCCCCATCTTCGTACAACCTCAGTGCCGAAGTGAAAACATCGTTGCAAGCAAGGCTGGACGCAATGGCAGAACAAGACAAGAGAATGTCACAAATGCAGGTCTCTGCAACAAAGCGTGTGAACAGCAGAACTGGAACAGTTCCGCTCAAGTGGAAAAAATCTCACATAGTTGGGTCGGTGGTGGAAAGAGATATGCGGAAACACGGACTCGCCCCAGAGCCGAACAACCAGCTATGGTTTTTCGCCGTGTTCCCGGCAAAATCAATCCAATTTTCTGTTCGTCGTCCTTACCCCTCCAGAAGGTCACCCTCACCAGTGCTAAAACGCGCTCGCTCAGCTGCCCGCTCCCCTGCTCACGATTTGTCAAACACCACTGTCGCCCGTGCGAAACACCAACCCGTGCAAAGCAACATGAAGTTATCACCAGGTCACACACACAGCCATATGGTAACTCCAGTAATCAGAGAACTTCCCATGCCAGCATTAAAAGCCCACTCCAGTTCAACGGCACGCAACAGAAAGCGGATGATCGTGAATGCAGGACCAAGAAATCGCCCAGGCATGATCGGCGACCAAGAGCTGTGGTATCCAGGTTATCAAGATTAAGTGAGGTTACTGAAGTTCCTCAAAACGGAACAGAATTAACAACGCTACGAAATTCACTAATCCTAGATTCAGCAGTAGAGAGTAAACGAAGTGATACGAACACTGAGGGGAAAACCAGAAAAGAAAAGATCAAAGACAAAGCATATTACGAGTCGCTACTTAAACTGTTGAAGTGGAAGACTGAATTCGTAAATTCATCAACATCAGAAAAAAGTTCAAGCGACCCATTTGCATGTGGCGCTGAAACCAACTCGGGGACGGTTGATAACAACAGTTCTGTAACCGGACGTAAATTTGTGTCATCTGAACCTGTAGAAACTGTAAACCTTGAAGGTGATAATTCCAATCAAATCACGAAACCTGCTGATCCCATTTTCATTCCTGAATGTTTAATGGAGCCTTGGAACTGCACATCTACCTCGGGTAAAAGCATTTCAGAACGTTTGAAGTTGCCGCGTGTTAACGTTTCATCTTTTGACGAGCAGTACAAAAACAAGTCCACAACATCTTGGAAGAAAAGCATGAATGGAAATAAGATCGATTATCGACGAAATGGCCTACCAACACCACCTTCAGGGCGAGGATTAAATGAGGCTATCATAGTTTCTGATCAACCAAAAGCTGAAAAATCGCATGAATGCAATATACAGTTAAATACAAAAACCAATTCGACTTCAAAACCAGCGAATAGTGAACGAAGTAGCTCACCTCATAGAGGAGCCAAGGCATTCACCCTTATTCAAACATGCAAAAACCTCCGTTTCACAAAATCAAACCCAAGTGAAATGCGTTTTAACAGTCCCCATTCAAAAGACTTAGATTGTGAAAATACGGGCTTCTCCATAACAAATAATAAAAAATCGTCACAGTTGAAAGACAGGCAGAATGTACATAAGCACAGCATTTGGAAGAGTTCACCCCAATTAGAAGGTAGCAAAACAAGTCGCACCTTTTTCGAAAAGCTTTCTGTTTCTCATCGACGTGGTAAAAGTTTGCCTGTCTCGTTGGATGAAGTTGCTAAAGCGGCAGCAGATCTTGCTGCTGTTGACTATGCTCAAACAGTAGAAGGTGCTACAACGTGTAGTGTATCACCACCTGAACTGAGCGACTCGGCATGCAAAACTGTTGAAGTCACTGTGGCTGCTAGTGACCATTGGCCCGTTTGTTATTCTATTCCTAGCTACTTAGCAGACATTAACAACAACAATCCAGACAGAGCAAAGACCTACACCCTTTTAACCGACGACTGTATAGAACGATTCGGAAATGTTGCATCGAGGAATTCGTTGGATGATAGCAGCCGCACAGCCTTGCTCAAAGGAGACAGCAAAGAAAAACTAGTAACATGCATGCCAAATACTTTTATGACAAAAATGAGAGCAAAGAAAATATTAGCAAATTTGATTACAAGTTCACCAGCTAACGTTCTTAAAGCAGAAGTTATTCGAGAAATGATAGTTCGGAACTGGATGATGCGTCGAATGCAGTCTGGGGCTGATTATGCAACAGTCACACGTGGGCGCTCCCCAGTTCCCGATATGGATACGGATTATGTGTACAGAACACAAATGTATGCTGGCGGTGACAAAGGGCTAATGACTTACCACCGTCCAGTACCTCAAAATGCATCGCCACCCAGAAGATTACATTCAGAGGAAGTTACTACCTGTTGTGGATTGGGGAGACGAGCTAAAAAGGATCAAGTGCAAGAAGAACCAGTATTGAACTACCATAGGCAGCGATCTCCACGACGAATGATTTCGCCACCACCACCAAATCCTTTTACACTTTCTGATATATATGAACCATATGTTGGCTTAACGCCCTTTCAAGGGGAAGAACAAGCAAAAGATGACAAAACTGTTCTTATGCAAGAAGAAGAATATGTTGGTGACTTAGAAGAAGAGCCTTGTGATGACAATGAACTGGACAGTGCTGAAAGCGTGGAGAAAATTACAGAGTCAATGCTAAAACATAAAGTTATGGAAAAGGACAAAGCAATTTGGTCCTGGTCACCACTGGCGGAACTTTCTGTGCCTGAAATTAGCAGCGCAGATAAATTTCAATTTCGTACACCCGAACTCTTACCAATGCAAGAAGA
>JAHWFP010196273.1:0-13735 GCA_023313725.1 Lithobius niger | reverse complement strand
TTAGCACAAAATTACGTAATAAACTTGCGACGTACGAGTTACTGCCAGTTTACACTTGTGGGCGACAGAGTTCTCCAAACCATATCTGTCGCTGTGAAACACTACGTTATTTTTCAGATCTGACCATAAAGATATGATAGATCGACAGGAACCCGTCTTTTATTAAAGATGCTATCATCAATCGCTGGAGGAAAATGACCTCACATTCAAGACTCGGAATATATGAATATTTTTCGTTTCTTTTTGTCCGTCCACATCCTTCCGAGAGCAACCATTTATTTCAAATTTCTTGGGGGGGGGGATGACGGACAGGAAAAGAATGTGTTTTGTGAATCAAGTGTAAGAAATCATTCCAAGACAAAAATGGCACATGAATTCACCGTAGTAATCACTAAGGATCGTCCTTAGAAAGCAGAGATATTCCACCAAGAAAATGCCGCCAAGATTAACCAAATTAACCCACAACTTGGCGTACCTCCCTTTCTTTTTTAATAAATTTCCTGACTTTTGTCAAATTTTCACCTTTTCCTTACATAATTTAATCATATCAAAAAAACCACTAGTGGTAAAATGTATGCCAGGTTAAGTACGGTGCGGCCGTTCAGAGAGTTAAGTTACACGAAAACACGAACCATTCCACCGATCATTAGTTCAAGAGTCAAATGAAAAACTTGGCCATTGCTACTTTAAAATATTAGTCGGTGGAATTAACTTGGTGAAGGTTTTGGTCTGTCAATATCCACCCCTTTGAAAGTCTTAACTATCTCCATGACGGCTCTTTTACCAGATTAGGTGTTTTTTTAAATTTTACTTCTCGAAATTTTTTTTACATCTCGAGTTTATTTTTTTTAGATCTCGATCGTGTTACTTCGTCAGAAATATTTTTGAATCTATATTTTTCGTGAATTGGTGGAGGTAACATTGATTTTGTTGTTGTGGTCTTTTTGTTGTCACTGGTCAAAAAAACACAGGCAGCCATCATCATATTACAGGGGCTTCTTAAGCGCGTGCTATTAAGGCTGGCCGCATACCAAATTAGATAAATGTCTCACAACGAAACGTTGCAAGACAAAACGGCGCATCTGGTGGAGAGACCCCACCAGACGACACTAGAAGGAGCTTTGTTTCGTTCGGTGACGAATGCAGTGTGTGGCGCTCAACTCATTGCTATGGTTTTGGAGACATCTGCAGCACGTTGAGACAGGTTACGACAAAATGTTCTGTCGTGCGACTAAACGTCTAATTTGAGCCTAAGGGTGTTGCAAGACGAAGCGTCGCGAAACGTCGCATCTAGTGGAGGGTCCCCGTCACGCGAAATTAGATGGAGCTTTACTTAGTTGTCGTGAGACGCCTCGCGACAACGTCGCATCCGGTGTGTGACGCTCAGCTCATTGCTATGGTATTGGAGACGTCTATTGCATGCTGAGACACGTTTCGACAAAATGTCCTGTCGTGAGACGTTTTGTCGACTTTGGTGTGCCTATAAAGAGATGACTAAGTTGAGAATAGTTAGGGCCTGTAGGCAAAAGGTAGTAGCAAAGTGTTGAAAACCAATTTCTTGTTGACGTGGTACTTTATTACAAATCTGCACGGTAGTGGAGTTGAGTAAATACACAATTTAAAAAAAAAAGAGTGATATCATATCAAAAACCTTGATATCAGGCCACCAAGTTCCTAATGATTCGGCCCTTCAAAGGAGTGATATCAGCACACCAAAACATTCGCCAACTTAGTCGCACCGAATAATATTTTGGACGTTAAATGAAAAATTGAACATTGCAATGTTCAAGTTTTCATTTAACCTTCGAACTATTAAGCGGTACGATTAACTTGGCGAATGTTTTGGTGTGTTGATATCAGTCCTTTGAAGGGCCGAACCATTTGGAACTTGGGGGCCCCATTTACCAGTTTTGGTTTTTTATATGATTATTATATCACGATTGATACAATAATTGTTTCAAATGTCAGATGCAAACACATGCAACCAAGACAATACCAGACGCCAACGACAACCCTACAGCAACGGTTATAACACCAGTTTGCTTACTTATGCGTCCGTTCACGCTTTCTCGTGAAAAGCTGTGACTGAAAAACAGAAAAGGTACGGATAGGGTGTAAAAAAAGGTAACGCCGCTTCTCGTAAAACGTGGGGTAAAATACTACCTGCTGTTTTCAACGTCACCAGAGGGCGAAATGTGTCAGTCTCTCCAAGACAGCACAGCGCACAGCATCGACACCGACCACAGCAGTGGCCAAGAAACTTGAAATAAAAATGTCGGCATCTATGGCGTGATTCAACCATGGTAATTACTATACCTTCGGAAATTGGCGAAATACTCGTGGTGTGGGCAGTATTGAATTTGAAGGGCTAAAGGCCAATCCAGACTGGCTATCGCGGCTGCATGGTGACGTACGACGGTGTACCAAAGACATCAAAATCGGCCAATAACCCATACTAACTATTAGAGTGCAGCACTTTTGACCTTGTACAGCACATATAGTAACGCTTTGCTTCCCCTGAATATTTCTTCTGTCTGGTTTCAACAGTTTTTAGTTCGTTACACGGAATTTGAACCACAGTACATATTCAGCCCTACTGGCCAGCTTCTCGAAATACAAAACCATGCTATATTTAGCTCCTCTCGTAGTTAAAACGCGTCTGAAAACTAAAGAGATTTTCCAGCGAGTAGAGTGTATGTTTCGTTTCGAACGGCTTTTCGGTGACCATCGGCCTGTCTAAGCCGAAGGAAACGATTTCTCCTCCTTGTCAGTGGCATAGCTAAGGATGTGCAAACGTATGCAATGCACACGTTGCCCTCAATGTCCGCACACGTTGTCCTTTTCGCCAGTAACTGAAAGTTGCAGTGTTTAGAATTTGACGTACAACCTCCTCATCGGTCGGTAAGAAAAAAAAAGTTAACATCCATTGGCCAAAAATTTCTCTCCTATCACTAGGCACCAAGTCTTCCTTATGCACATGTTGCCCTCTGCCTAGGCACATGTTGCCCAAATGCCTGGCTACACGCCACTGGATAGGACACAAACGCTTTTTTGGTCCACGTCTTACGTTTATTCATGGCTTGGAAGTTTAATAGGGTATCTTCATCAAATGTAGAGACAGAATCTTCACCTTCCAAACACGTTATTGTCGGGCAACGTAATTCACTTCGTTTTTCCTCTTACTGTTCCGTTGTCCATGATCGAAACCATAAAAACGGGATCGTAAACATCAAAACTCCAATCTGCAGTTCATCTCTCTGTTTGTCATATCTTATTGCACGGGATTCAGCAACGTCCGTCTTCGAACAGTAGAAGATAATTGTGAAGAAATTATCAAAAAGGCATTAGGCCTACTTTAATGGCGGCTCTGCACCAGAAAAACAACTAACAGAGTTCCTAATCGGATAAAGAAAAAGTGAGTCACATTTTTACAAGTGCTTGCATTTTTATTTTTATTAGCACACAAAAATGAGTTTGTTGGGTAACAAAAGCTTCAGAAGAATTAATAAAAATTTACCCCTTCCTCCTGCGTTTTGGCATCAAGCGTTGTTGTCCCGCCATGCACATGGGCCTGGTGTGGGAACGTTGCATCCATTTTGATAGGCAATGTGGCTCGGGTGTTGAACTGTACTGCGATGCCTCCTTCCATGAAGAGGTTTTTGAGGGTGGCATAGGCATTTTCATTTCAGCTCTTAAGCTTTGGAAGAGTTTATTTCTTCCTAACCTTGTCTCCATCTTCGTTGGTGATATTGGCAGCCATTGCTACTGCCCTGGACATATCATTGGACCTGCACCTGCCGCATTTTGTTATTTTCACTGATTCTGCGTCTAACATCCATTTGCTGAAATGCTGCGTTGTTTCCTTCTCCTTGTCCAGTTCTGTTGTTAATGAGATTGGGTGGAAGTTCTTTCAGGCTAAATGGTTTGGGCTTGTTTCTCTAGCATGAATTGTTGGTCATTCTGGCCAGCATAGCAATCAGAGGGCAGATGACCTTGCTCGTGCTGGTATCCGGTCTCGTAATGGGGTGATGGCTGCATCGTGTATGCACTTGTAAGGACCTGCAGGCTATCACTGAAGCAAGGACTGACCGCAGTGGGGATCTGCCTGGCCTAGTGGATAGTCCGGACGGGCCCTTTATGCGATACATCCGGTGGAGTTGACTGTGGACGCAGCTGGTAAGGTGGTCCGTCGTCTGCGGACTGGGCATTCGTGAATTAGGGATCATGCTTTTCACTTGGGGTGGTCACTGAATTCTTTATGTGACTGTGTGGTTGCTGAGACATTCCAGCACTTCCTTCTTGAATGTCCCTGATTGAACAGACTACACTGCAGGCATTTTGGCAAGTTTAACCTGGGGTGTTACTTTCTGAAGGCACTGGGTGCTTCTCCCCATTTTCCTTCCTCTGTGGCCCAGTTTCGGTCGATAGCTGCTATTGCCATGCGTCAGGAAAAAAGATCTAACGAGGTGGGATTGGAAGGTCCACCTGTTTATCTGTGGTTGGGGTGTAGCGTATCTGTACCTGTAGTGTTTTGACTTCCTGGGATTCCTGTGGCTCCTGGTCGTGTATGCATGGCTATGCTCTTGTTTGATGTGTTTGTATTTTAGTTTTAGTGTATTAGGGTAGGTCGCTTAGCTACGGGCCACTGCTCTCAATATTAATATTCAAATTCAAATCCAATAGTCTGCAAGTAACAACAATGCTAGCTCTCCTACTGTTGCGATAAAACTAATTGAAGCCGCAACAGTTATTACAGAGATTTTGCAATTGACCTAACTAAGATGAAAACATCATTATCCGAAGGATATAATGTCCCTGGAGGCGGGGGTGCGTAAAAGGTGGAATGGAAGGTAACATAAATTCGTCCACAAATCTGAATACTGAACCCTTGAAGAACCCTCGAAGAACACTTGATTAGCTACTTTCGATCTATTTTAAAATTAATTTAACCTCCTAATCTGACATACAATTTTTTTTGAAGAGGTGCGTTAAGTATTCTAATAGTAATCTTTTTGTTTTAATGACGCTAACTATAGTTGCCATCTCCATGGCGACGTTACGGACCAGAAACTTGAGCAGTGACGCCTTGCCATCCGGTTCACTGACAACGTCAGATGGACAGGTTCACCCAAATATTTACTATTGACACAGTAAGAATGTAATGCATGTAGACTAAACCCTGGATACGGAGTTCGTGCTGTTTTGCCAATTCTGTGTCTGAAATTCTTCGTAATAGTTTGCTATAGTCTGTTCCACATTAAGTTTGCAGGAAACTGACTGTATGACGCTACGTTTCTTTCCACTACGAGTGCAAACACGTAAATGACTCACTCGACTCTAACTGTAACTGTGTAGAGTCTACATGTGTGATATCCACATGTTTTTGCACTCGTAGTGCAAGGAAACGTGGCGCCATAGTCAGTTTCCTGTACACATAATGTGGAACAGACATTAGGCGAAAGCAATGTCCTATGGAAATTGACATGGTAGTTGCCCGTCACAATAGCTAGCTCAGGGACGCCCAAACTAAAAGTCTGAGTCGGAAAATGTCCCTCAGTCAGAATTAATGGGCGGTGGAAAGAAACTATTTAAAAAAAAAGAGTAAAAAAAAAGTAAATATAAGTTTTGAATATTTCGGATCCAGCAAACGAGTTCTCTACAGCCACACTAATGCGGAGTGTTTTTCATCTCTTATTTCTTTTATCGTTGTAATGCCTCGTAGCGCTAACGATTAACGTAAATAATTTAACTCACGGTCAGAGAAATTTTCTAACAGAAATGTACCTAATTCATCCTGCGAGAGTTAGCAATTGAAAAGGACTTTAGTTCAAATATTTCCTTTCCTTTCCAATTTCATCATCCGCAAACATGGCCGAAATTATTTTTCATGCCAAAGGCCCCAATTAAATATTCTTCAGCATTAAATCAATGAATTTCTTATCAGCATTATGGTACTGTATTCTCATGCAGTACACCATACGCGGAAACAACTTTAATTCGATAAATAATGCAACGATAATTCTAAATTATTCATTATGGCTGCGAGGTAAAAGGTTTCTGAATAAAAAATTGTAGAGTCAAGTTTATGATCCATTTTTGTTTCGCAGACCTCCCAGCAATAATCACATTTTCGTGGCACCCCTTTCTTTTCAGGCTGTGGAGAAAGAAAGAACAAATCATAATGTCGGTGTCGCGTTCTTTCACAAATCTGGACATGTCTCAATGCCGCGAGCGTGTCATTACTCTATAAACCGGAAGTGGTGGCGACTTCTTCGGGTTCGTAGCAAACAATCTCATTTGATCACCGCTGCTTCCAAGCAACCACAAGTTCGACATAACCTGAAGAGTCAAAAGTAAGAAATCTATCTATATATACGCTTAGGTTTGGATACTCACACAGCAAACGCACCCTGTATGGAACAAACGCACCATGAACGAAGCAAACTCATCATGCACAGAGCAAACTCATCATGCACGGAGAAAAACGGAAGCAGGCAGGTAGCCAGACAGGCAAGGGGTACAGCGGAACCCAAGTGGGGAATGGGGAAAAGTGGGGCGGGGGGGGGGGGGGGCAGCTAGACCGGCGTATGTATACATATATTTCGCTTGCGCCAAACCACAGGCGAGGGGTTATTTCTCGTGCACTGGACCATAGGTGAACATTGTAACGACCTATGAGAACAAAGCACAACGAAGTACGTGGTGATATTTCGCGTCGACACCAAACAACATCAACGCCAGAACTTAGGCGACCTACGAGGCAGCTTCAATGGTGAACCCTGTTTAAATATGTTAACATCAACCCAAATGTAATTAAAGGCTCTATTCCTACATATTTTACGTCTAGCTAATTTGTTAAAAGCATTTCGGTGCCAAGGCTATTCAGCATCGAAGCCTTCGCGCAGATGATAGCCAGCTAAGAGGTAGTGAGTACGTAGGTGGGGGCGACAAACCGAGAATACCAAACTCCAAACTCACCAATGTAAGGCCAGCTTAGGTAAAGCTTGCTGTGTGCCTCCGCGGGTTGCGATAGTGCGACAACAAACGGGGCAGAAAATTTGGCTTCCTACTACACGCCGGGAACAGCTAGTTAGTATTCGTATTATCATGATTATATTATCTCTACTAAAAGAAAAACCACTCATTTCATTACAGTCTGTGGCCTTGTTATGGTTACTAGTTCTGGTCACCGATCGTTGGATCTGGTGCGCAGATCCGATTACCGGGCCGGAAATTTGACCCATTTGACTCTGTAACTGACTCAACTTTCGTCGTAGTGGTGGCAATGAGTGTTGTAAAATTTCATGAATTTTTTTTTTAATTTGCATGAAATTTTTCAAAATTCTGAAATTAATTTTGATATAAGCCATAGAAAAGTTACTACTGTAAATAGGCAGAAAAAAGCATGTTGTTCATGCAGAGTACTTGAATCCATTCCATTCATTATCCTAATAAAACTTCCATACCTACATGTCTAGCTGACTGATAAAGACTATCTGTTCACTTTTAGTTTTCATCAAGAGAAAATACCCTTTGCAGCTGCGAATATGAATCCCCCCCACCTCAAGGGATTCCTTTTTGCCTCGAAAATAGAAAGTGAAACTGAATAGATTAGATTTTTTTCTGGGCGTTTGTCTATGTGTGTGGGGAGGGGGAGGGAGGGGAGGGACATGTTGTTCCGTAAAATAGGCCGGTGAGGATGAAAAAAGTCAAGCCACGGTTTTGGCATCTGTTTTTTGAGTATTTTTTGACCCAGTGCATTAATACGATACTGAACGTCTCTTATATTAATGCATTCCCTGATTGGATCGATTTGGCAATGCAGTATGCATTAAGACTAGCCTCAGCCATGAACGGAGGTTAACCAGTTCGAATCCCGGTTCTGAGGTTCGAATTCCTGGTTCGACTCTACTTGTACGACATCTATAGGGATTATCGTCTTACTGCAGTGTTATTTCTCATCTTTTTTCTTATTTTTTTCCCTGAATTATTAAATGCTATTAAAAATTCTGATGTCACCGATTCTCGTGGGAGCATTTGTCATTGGCAGACAGGCACCTTGCCCAGTCCGACCCTGGCTTAACCAGCATAGCCCAAGATCATAGCTGAGTATCATAAGACCTTTGAAACTGTACCTGTTGAATGAAGGGAGACCACTTAGTAGCTTTGTTGCATCAAGCGTTTCCTTTGTTGACCGAAATGGTGAAGAACTATTTAGCAAGAAATTCTTTTATACGCGGAGTGCCTATTGATTTAAACTGGGTTTTTTTTTCTCCACGGACCTGTTATTTGCTGGAAAGTTCTACACAAACGAAGAAAATCAATTTCTTGTATACGTTGCCTAGTTATCATGTTATTGTTTCTATACGTTTAATCAATAATGAGTTGTACAGTTGTGCACAACGCATTGCGTTGAATAACAGGCGGAGGGAGCGTCTGTGAGATAAACGTATTCACTTGTATTGAAGTAAAGGAAAATTACGTCGAGTATCTCCCTCGTTTTTTTTAGCCAATGGGAAAAGCATATTTTTGACGAGTCAGCCAATCACAGCCCACTTATTCTGATCAGCACTGTGAAGGATATACCAAGAGGGTGCTTATCGGTAAGCTGCACTAGCGCAAACTCGATAATCAACTAGTTGGCACCACACAAAACCAGAATCGCATACTTAAACGTGCTAAAAAGGTTAATTAATGGCTTAGTAAAGAAGAGAAACTAAATTAAGTATGTGAAACAATTTTTAGGTTGGGTTGCATTTGTTTTCTTTTCGATGGGACGTCGATTGCTACAACGACTTCTGCTTCTGACTGGTGCTAAATAATGAGACCATCATAGAGAAGAATTATTTTTAACATGGCGATAGAATTGGTCAGTATAGTCCCGATTCGTTTATTGCAGCTGTAGGTAACGCATTACACGATAATAAATATGCTTCACAGGCGCTATACAATGTACTTACACGTCCGCAATGCATCTTCACTCCAGGCATTGTCACTCAAACTTATTTTAAACGTTTTTAATAGTGAGGCCGTATTCGTTTCCATAGCAACCAAGACAGCAAGCAACAGACTGGACGGGACTGGATGGGTTTCCGACAGCGCAGTGGTAAACAGATTTGTGATTAATAATAAATAACAAATATGGATGTAAAAACGTATAGCTAATTTAACTGCTACGTAAATATTTAGGATAAGTTTACTAAAGCATAAATTAAAGATTTTCAGTGGCATTTTGTGACCGTTTCTACGGAGATGCAACCTCTTAACGTCTGCATACTGAAGCGTAATTAAAAAAAACGAAACTGAAACTCCGAAAGTGACGGAGAGGCTATTTCACATAATCCTCAACTAATAGACTCGTAAAAAAATTTATAAAAGTACAGCAACATTAATACAAAATTCAGAAATTCTTACATACGCCCATAAATGTTTGTAATTGATTTATTAATAAACTGACAAAGTGATTCTCGCGAGATACTCTGATGAAATACCACTCCTGCAGCGGGAAGTTATCAATCTTTATGGAGCACTCAAGTTTTTGCTCCCTT
Source organism: Lithobius niger (assembly GCA_023313725.1). Classification (NCBI taxonomy): domain Eukaryota; kingdom Metazoa; phylum Arthropoda; class Chilopoda; order Lithobiomorpha; family Lithobiidae; genus Lithobius; species Lithobius niger. The sequence continues at coordinate 4,187 of JAHWFP010196273.1, read as the reverse complement.
AAACTCGTTCATGCTTGAGTTGGCAAAGAGCTCCTTCGTCACTTCGTGACTCGGGATCTTAATAATTAGCCAACACAAGCTACTCACGAGTTTAAGGGAATCAATAACTACCCTTGCACTCGGGATATTACCTATGATAATCTCCCTGCTGCGGCGATGATGTTTCAAGTAGGAGCTTGACTTATTGCCATAACACGGTTCAGGACGATTATCGGCTATAATACCACAAGTGCTTCCAGACCGAAAATCGAGGGAAACTTGCTGGAAAGGAGTTGAGTACTAAAAAGCACAAATTATACATTTCATAGAAGCACGAGTGAGCTTTGGTTTGAGAATTTTTGTTTTTTTTTCCACAAAACGATTCTCCAAAGTAATTTCGTTTTATGGTTTCGTTTTCCATTCGCCATGGCCTTTCAGTGTAATTCGGTATCGCTTTCGATTCAACATCTTCAAAGATGGAACGATATCCATCTCTTTATGAACTGTGCATATTTGTACGGTGAGCTCAAGGCCTAAGTATTGCACCAGTGTTACCAAATGATGGAAAAGTCTGGCAGATCCTGAAAGCTTTGTATGGCCTCCACCAAGCTGGAAGGTTTTGGATCAAAATGCTGCATAGTAAGTTAGAGGAAATGGGATTTAGAAAAGTGATAGGGTTGTGCTGTAGTTATGTTAATTTATGTTGATGACATTGTGATTTTGGTTAAGAGCAAAGGTAGTCAAAGACAGATCATTGAAATGCTGCGTTGGATCTTTGATGGAGTTTCACTTGAGTCTGTCTCCATATTATTGGGTATTCAGTTTGGGAGTGTTCATGATGAAGCTAGGATTCATCAGACTCAGTATATCCTAAAGCTAGCTGAAAGTTAAGGCATACAGGGAAGCAATATGGTAAAATTCCTCACCTATTGTGACAGCCATTCAATTGCCTAACAAGGATGAAAAGTTGAATATTGTTAATTCCTATTGGTTGCTGGGAGGTTCTTTAATGTTTTTAGCAACTCGGACACGATCTGACATATTGTTTGCCGCAACCTTGCTGTCTCACTATAAAAACTCCTACTCCGACAAGCATGTTGAAGAGTTGAAGCAAGTTTTACAGTATATGGTAAATACAAAAGAGTGGCACATCAGTTTGCCGAATAAAGTCGGATGTAATCTTTTATGCGTATTCTGATGCATCGTAGGCAAATGACAGACGCCCGTAAGTCATTTGGAGATCACATCGTTTTTCTTGGAGGTGTACCAATTTCTTGGCATTGCAAGGCACATCCCAGTATCTCGGTATGGTTGATGCAATTTTTTTTGCCCTTGTAAACTGCATCAAGGAAGTTAGATAGTTAAGTGAATTATTCTTAAGTTGTGGGACCATTTTTGATATGTGCAGTAAGCCAGTCGGTCGTGTATTCTGATAATGTAGCGGCTATCCATTTTTCTAGTAAGTCGACTGAAAACAGGTGTAGTAAGCGTATTGAAATCAGACTGTATTTTGTACATGACTGGTACCAAAAAGGATATTTTGATTTATTGAAGGTATCAGGAAACTTAAATATAGCGGATACATTTACCAAACCGTTTTCAAATGCAACGCTATCGTTAATGTGCCAGAAAGTATTAATTTGATTCCTGTATGTGATGTTTTTTTGAGAAAGGAGGGAGACCACTTGAAATGAGTGATTTTTTTTTTAGAATGAGGGAGATCACTTTTCTTATGAGAGACCACTTAAAATTCGGTGTTGTGCTTATTAAGTTACGAGAGATTGGGGGAGGCACATTAGGGGAAAAATTATTGCAAAATTGAGGGACCAAGGAGAAAATAATTGTTGTAAGATGGAGGGACTAAGGAAAAATTATCGCCAAAGGTGAAAATTATCGCAAAAATATTTTTCAAATGAAAATGTGAACAAGCAAAAAGTAAACATTTTCAAGCAATAACCAAAAAGTGCAAAAAAAGCAGGAAAAAGTTGTAAATTGATTATTATCCACTATGAACAAGAACAATAAAAAATATAGTCTAGTTGACATTAAATATATTCTTGAGTGTATGTACGTAAGAAATAGACTGGAAGCCAAATGGGAAGTAAAAGGAATTACCCCCTTTTTAAAGTGTATAACTAAGTAAAGAATCAATAACATATAACAAAAATTGCATTTTTAAACAATACTATTTTTAAACATTATTTTTACTCCCCTGGTAGCTCCGACTTGGGAAGCAGTTGCACTCCCAACACCCTCAGTCGGCTCAGACCTGCTGCAACTCAGATTTCTGCTCAGACCAGGCGACCCGACGATCCGCATTGACCCGCTTATCCAGCAACCACAACAAAATCCGTAGATTACATGTAAACAGTGGTTTTTGAAAGTGACTGCCAAATATATAATTTTTTATTGAATTTTATTTTTCAAGAAATTAGCAAAAACTTAGGCAAGCCTTCAGCACGGTTCAATTTTACTGAGAATTTTTGTTCTCTTTCCGCAGAATAACCACTACTCTCGACTTAATCTGAGAAGACCATGGCTTATACTGAAAAGACCACACCGGGCATTTCTGCTTCAGTAATTATACAGATCGAAGCTTTGCTTGTTACTGGTTGGTCACCAACAAACAACCGACAAGCAAAGCTGATGTTTGCTTGCATCAGGTTACGCCCAAATTAGGTAAATGGTGTCTCTTTCGTTAATCGTCCGGCTTTTACGGAAACACGACGCTGCTTCTCGTCAGGATTCAGAGTAGTTATGCCCAAATTAGCGAAATTACATCACTTTCGTGAATCATCAGAATTATATAGAAACACGAAGATGCTTCGCATAAACATACGTTTAACTTGGTGAATCAGCTGCATAAAAAATGAGTTTTAGATCCACTTAATACGAAATACCAACTCCGAAGCAAACAAAATTGCAGGCTGGATGACGAAATACGATGGGTTAGTACTGCTACGCCAAATAGTGAAAAAAATCGTAATTCCTAAACATCGATCGTAAACGCCAAAGACATCGTAAACATTGATGGGGCTACATACTCGAAATGTTATGTTAAACATTAACCGTTACTACTCCGTAAATAAAATGTGATGTCTAATCTAGCAAGAATCGTTTTGTGGAAAGAAAAACAAAATTTTCACACCCAATTATTTTTATGAAATCTAGAATTTGTACGTTTTAGCAGTCAACTGGTTCCAGCAAATTTCCTCGACCTTTAGTCAAGAAAGGAATTTCGTTCTAAAACACACAAATTACTGATTTCAGTTGTTACTGTCAATGTTACTGTTAAGACAGTTGTAACTGTCAGTGTTGTGGATTCAGGTAGTTGTATAAATCTACATAAGAACGGCCAAATTAAATTTCGGCGGGTCAGGCCGGCTGACTGGGTCGTTGCGGTCCCCGAGTCAAATAACTGTGACCCAGTCCAACAGCGCCAATTCGCAAATTATTGTACTAAAAATGTATCTACGTTACATAGAATTTTATTAGGCTTGATGTTCATGTGATGAAATCTCATTTGGCAGATCGGTTGATCTAAGAAAGCTCAATGTAGCATCGAGTCTGGACAAAGGTATGCTTTTTATTTCAATGTGTTGGGTGCAAATTAAAGTGAAACTTTTGATTTGGAAAAATGCTGGATTAAAGGTACATTCCTTCCTGTTGGCTTTCCTGTATGGCTCAGTTTGGCAACATTAGTTCAGGCGTGTGTAAATGTTGCAAAGGCTTTCATATTTATTATTTTTCCCCTCCTCACAAATGGTTTTGCTATACATTCACTCTAACGTATGTAAATGTTGCAAAAGCTGTCTCTAGCAGGATGCTCAAAATCAGTGAGAAGATATGTGTTTTAAGTGTACAAGAAAAAGACATACATCAGCATCGCACTAATACGATGTATGCTGAAACAGGATCTTATCAACAGTCCAGTATTCTTCGCCCCTAAAGGAATTTTTTTCTGTGCTTCTGGTTTTATTAAATAATCCAGAACGCAGTTATTCTTTTCAAGGTAAGTAAATATTTACCACTCACACACCAATATTAAAGTGCTTGCTTCCTGGCTTTCTTGTGTGACCCAGAGTTGAAACTTTTAAAGGTACATGCAGCCAGGTTGGCTTTCCTGCGTGAATCAATACAGCAACATTTAAAGGTACATGCAGCCAGGTTGGTTTTCTTGTGTGACTCAGTATTGCAACTTTTAAAGG
>JAHWFP010196270.1:13087-31977 GCA_023313725.1 Lithobius niger | reverse complement strand
CCCCAAAAAAAACTATTTTTTAGTTACTTTGGCTGTACGTAACTCCTTGATGTCAACAAATCAAAAGCATAATGTGATGCAAAAAAGTTTAGCACACAATTCTGAACAGGAAAGGTGATATACATCTTATACGCAACCCTTCAACCCCAACATCATATTTAAAGTATATCACCGTTAATTCGCGCGAATGCTCATCTTTTCACTGACTTGGTTGTTATAGCGATTTTGGAATTCAAAGTACTCTTGCGAGCCCTCTGACACCCCGAAATGGAAATGCTTGGGATTTCCTAAAATGTGGGGATTGATTCTTTCCATCAATCGTAACAGAAATTGTTTAACATAGATAGGAACCGCCCTATGCTTATTTGAAGTTGAAGAGGTAATGGTGTAGTGGTGAAAGCGTATGTTGATTTTGGAATTCAAAGTGCTCTTGCAAGCCCTCTAATAGCCCGAAATTGACATTTTTAGGATTTTCTGAAAGGTATGGATCTATTCTTTCCATCAATCCTAACCGAAATTGGTTAGCTTAGATACAAATACAAATATGATCATTTACAATGGCAGTTTGAAATTCAACCTTGCCGTCACACCAATTACAGCTACACCTTTAAACGAGCGTAGGACGGTCCCTACCTAAGCCAAACAATTTTGTTAGGATTGATGGAAAGTATAGATCCCCACCTTTTAGAATATCCTAAGCATGCCCATTTCGGGCTGTTAGAGGGCTGCAAGAGAACTTTGAATTCGAAACTGAACATATGCTTTTGCCGCTACGCCATTATCACTTCACCTTTAAACGGGCATAGGACAGTCCCTATCTGGGTTCCCTCCTTATTTGTGGTAAAACATGAGCAGCCTTTGGGAAGGAGTTAGTGTCTTATGTAGGCCTAACTTACGTTCAAACCGTGGCGTTTTCTGTTGATGTGTGGTTCATGGAGGTCGGCTGTGGTGGTGGTCACGAATCTGAGGTCGCGCTAATTGAGTGAGCGAAGCGAACGAAAATCAGCGTGTGTCAACAGAAACAGCACTTTTTCTTAAACACTCTTAGTAAGTTGAAGATAAATATTTATTCAGTAGTGGAAATGACCGACTTTCTACGTTGGATAAAAGAAAACACGTGAAACACTACTGCTACATTGAACTCATTTGACCATTTTTAGTTTTGTTTATTATTTGTATATTATGAACTGATGCACTGAAAAAAACGCGCACATTACTCGGATCACTTCCTTGAACATTTGTTTGATAATTTTTGCTGGGAGTGTTTGTATCATTTTAAACAACAATATTCGATCATTAGATTTTACGTTAAGGCTATCGGCCAGTCCCCTCCTTATTTGTGGTAAAACATGACCAGCTTTGGGAACGAGTTAGTGTCTTGTATAGGCCTAACTTACTTTCAAACCGTGGCATTTTCTTTGCTGGCATTTTCTGTTGCTGAGGAGCGAGTCAATAAATTGTTGTTCTCAGTAACAATCAATAAAGACGCGTAGCTTTTCGCAGTAGTTTATTACCCGTTTTAAAATTGGAGTCATTCATCGATTCTGTATAATAACTGACAAATCTAGGACAAGAGAATAATTTAGCAGCAACACAAAGATAGAAAAAGATTAAATGCTAAATACTAAATTACGTATATAAAATATATTGACACCAGAAAAGAGTGCCAGGAATACTTTTATGTCTGCGTTTGTATCATTTCAAACAACAATATTCGAGCATTAGTTTTTACGTAAGGCCATCAGTCAGTTCCGTCCTTATTTGTGCTAAAACACGATCAGCTTTGGATAAGAGTTGTGTCTTGTGTCCTTGTGTAGGCCTAATTTACATACAAGCCGTGGCGTTTTCACTTGATTTCTGCAGCTGTTTTCGCCAAGTGATGTGTGGTTCTTGGTAGTTACATTGATTCAGTCACGTTCCTGAGGAAAAGTTTGCGATGATTGAGTGAGCGAAGCGAACGAAATGTCATCAGAAACAGAGTAAGCTAAATATTTTATTCAGTAGTGCAAATGAACGATTTTCTGCGTTGGATAAAAGATCATTGGAACCGTGGCCTTTTCACTTGATTTCTGCAGCTGTTTCACCTAGTGAGGGGTCATCAGAAAGTGAAGTGATAAGGAACCGATGGAAAAATCTTCACTGAGCAGGACGTAAACAAAAAATTTCCTAAAAAAGTGAAACAAAAAAGCCCATGTAAAGTGTAGTACTAACACAAATTACATGTGATGTGTGGTTCTCGGTGTTACAATGATTCAGTCACGTTTCTGAGGAAATGTGTGCGCTGATTGAGTGAGCGAACCCAAGTAAAGTGTAGTACAAGTGACAAGTAAGGTGTGGTTCTTGGTGGTTACATTGATTCAGTCACGTTTTTGATGAAATTTTTGCGCTGATTGAGTGAGCGAAGCCAACAAAAATCAGTGTTTGTCATCGGAAACAGCATTTTTTCCTAAATACAGTTAGTAAGTCGTAGGCTAAATATTTATTGAATACGTTGGATAAAAGATCATTGGCCCCAGCACTGCAAAAAAAAAGTGTGACTTTACACAACTTTCCTGTGGCAGCCAGGCTGCCACATAATTATTGTGTAACTTTACACAAAATCTGGGCAAATATAGTGTGCATTACACAGAATATTCGAGCAAGTAAACATAAGACGAAAGATGCACATGGGAAGAGAGCAAAGTCTTTACTTGTTTTTAGTAACAGATATTTTTGCTTCCTCTCCCCCAATAATTCGTTTTGGAAACGCCCCTGTGTGTAATGACATTAGAAGGCTGGATGGGGGGGGCACGGAGGCTGGATGGGGGCCCCCAGGGGGCTCTAGGGGGCCTTGAGGGGTTATCTCAGGGGCATTCTATAGCTAGTTCGATTTATACTGTTAAAAATTACTTGTGTATCAAAGTTTATGCTTTTAGCTCGAAGTGCATGATTTTGTTGCTTAACAGCTGTACTAGTGAGAGCAAAAATTTCAATAATAACAACTGGCCATGTCACGTTGGTCTATGTCACTTCAGAGGGTTTCAAAGTTTTACGTTTCCCCAACAAGAATAACAACCGCAACAACAGTTCATTGGTTCGATCTAGATCAGAACAAAATTTCCCTCAACAAGAAGATGAAGAACAACAACCACAACATCATCGTAGTCATGTTAAAATAGCAGTCAAATGACCTAGGCCTTGTTCATACCTACGTTTCAAGCTATAAAACGTGAAAATCGGTTCACTAGTACACTCTCCAGGTGAGGGTAAGGAGTCCCAACAACAACAGGCTGAAAACAAAGGCTGAATCTCTACCCCTAAGCCATACTGATATGGTCAATGTGGTTTATCAGTAGAGCTTCCGCCTTTGGTTGGTCGAGGGTTCAATTCCCACTCAGGAAGTCTAACATTTACGTCCAAAGGGCAATGGAAATAGATTTGCACCTATGTTTATTTAGCAATAAGAGCAATCGACATTTTGTTAAAACAGGCTCATTCCATTCCCGGCAACAAGATGAAGTTCTTTTTTTGTCTAAATGGCCGCACACTGGCTTTCGCTGCAGTCCACGAATGTTTTCCTAACTTGTCTTCTTAACTTCAGCTTCTTTTTTTTTTCATTTTGTCTGAGTCAGCATAAAGGAGGAGTTTCCAAGATAATTATACCCCTGGTTCCGCAACTCTTTCTGAGTAAATAGCGACGACAGGCAGCCAGTTATCCAACGAGTTTTTACTTTCGCAGAGGAGAACGTACGTTGAAAATTACGCTGTGAGGGTTTGTATTTAATAAATAAGTGTGAAAAATATCACTAGTGCATTAGTTCACGCACACATTAATTCACCATCAGTAGCGTTTAAAGGACTTTGAAGCAAGTAAAGAGTTTTTGTTTCTTAAGTCAAGGTCGACTGGGGTAGAAGTTGCATTAATATTCTGGTACGCACGACAACTGGAACTCGAACCTGAAGTCAGGATATGCTTCTAAGGAGAAGATTTTGCGCCCCCCCCCCCCCCCCTTCAACTAACACACACTCTCCCCGATATTCATAACATTTCTTACTGTTAAAACTCACTTGCATGATTCAGTGGTCTTGCCAAGCAGAAGGATACATATTCGTACCACTCAAACTTGAGTGATATGATGTCAAACTATTCTAAAAGGCTAAAAAGACTTATTCACAAACTGCTTAGTTATATTGTGCGTGTAGTATAGTTTGTAAAACCCTTCTGGGTCTATATAACTGGAAGTAACTGAAATTAGTTATTACTGAACGTAACTTTTAACCGTAGCGTTAATTTTTTGTTGTTGCAATTTTGGCGGCCGTTTTGATGATGGCCAAAACTGCAACCCGTTTCTCCCCTTCAGCCCTCCCCCACCCTAAAATCATCCCAGGTCGTGTGTCATTCGTTCTTTTTTATCCACGACCAATATGACGACGTAATGAGACGTATAATAATGCTGTATTGGGTTAAATCTGTGTTCACTCACCACCCTCATTGCAACCACCACACAATTATTTGTACACAAGTTTTGGTAATTTACGTTGGATTCTACTGTACTGTATCAGCGCTGATGTTCATAAATTTCAGAAATCAATCAATCGGTGCCGTATTTGAAGTGGCAGACATGTAAACAGAAACCACTTTCCCAGCGTTTATTTTGGTAACACCCTGAGTCAACAGCCCATGCACTTGGCACGTGAGATAGAATTTCTTGCTCTTCGGTAAACACAAAGGATGAAAGGCTTCGTTTTTGGCGTTCTCTTCTCAGATCTAGAACGAACTTGTCATAAAAAAAATCGCGACATAGTAAACGATGTTGTAAGATTGTTATAAGCTGTGTTTTAATAGGTTGGTCTAGTGTTAGTAGTTCTAAGCCTTTCTTCCCCCACCCCCCACACATCCCTTTTCACTCAAAACGCTGATCGAAAAACTGCTGCTTAGTAAAATTAAGAGCTTATAAATGTATACATACACGTCCGTATAACCTGTGTTGTAAATCTCGCTTTGTATTTCACCGCTTGTCACAAAGTCGTCTACGAGAGAAACTGCTGGTTTTTTGCCTGGAACCATGCCAGTTGAACACCGCCACAATCTTATTTTAGCAAAGCATTAGACAGGCACATGAGGGAAATATATAGGTAAGTAGTACGGTGAACCACTTCTGGTCACTGGTATATTACCCGTAACAGTAACCTATTGGATGGGGAGTATATGCTCCCTGGAGGGCGTGTGCAGGTTACACATAAAATAGGTTAGGTTAGCTAAGGCTCGAGTGAGCGAGCGAGGGAGGGTAGTAGATTACATATGACAATTCGGTACATGGCAGGCAACTTCTGTGTATTTGAGTTTCTTACTACAACTGCAAAGTACATACACAGGTTTACTATACATACAACACATCTACACGATGCTACTCAAAACACGAACATGATTGCATGAGTAGGAGCCTAGCACAAAGTGGGACCTCTGTTTACTGTTATAAACGTTACCTATAGTACTCGCTAGGTTACGGTTAGGGTGCAATACGAGTGTTTAGGAGTGACGCGGGCGCACTCTGTTTATTCGCCTGCCTCGCCTGCTCGTTCGAGGCTAACCTAACCTGCCTAGATTACTGTTAATGGTCTGGTAGTGGTTTACCTATGTTGTACATAAGTATAACGGAGTAGGACCCACCAACCAGAATAGCCACTATTACGGAGCCTACCTAAAGTCCCTGAAGGGGGGGGGGGGGCGTAACATTTTTCCTAACTGGCAGTGTTATCCTTCCTCTCGACAATCCTGTTAGAACTGCCACCACTCATTCGCGAATGAGACCTTACCTTAACTCTTTATGATTTTAAAAAGTGCTTAATTTATTCATGCTGAAGTCATGAATAAAAGAAGTCGATTTCAAACATATGCCCATTTATTTACAGGGTGGTCCACAAAAAACTGACGACCAACCATTTTCTAAGTCCAACTTTTCTAGTTAGCAGCCCTCCGAACCAGGAAAGGAATCTAATATAATGAAACTGGAAGATTTCTGTCCTCGCCTGGTTGTAGGGCGTGCTAACTAGAAAAGTTGGACTTAGAAAATGTTGGGTCGTCAGTTTTTTTGTGGACCACCTTGTACATTTATTTATGGCAAATATCACAACAAGTTACAGGTTAACTATTTAACATTGAAGGTAAACAACTTTCGGTTGGGTGCACAAATTATGGCTGGAATCAGTTAAAAAAATAGTTTAACTCTATTGTCAGGCATTCTGCGATAAAACAAGTTATGTTTTTTATCATAATCAAAGAAAAAATATTAATATTAATTCTTCTTCCTTTTGCGATTTGGGTTGGGAAGAAAATTAATAAATTATCAAGGTTTTTTAGGAACCCGCAGAACCTTATACTAGCTTGTCCTCATTCATTGATTAGGCTAAGAAATGTTGCAAGGGCTTAAGAGCTAGGACTAGTTCTTATTAAGCTTCTTTGGGGTTTAACTCATTTTAGGATCCCTTCCCTAGTGACTACACCCTAACGGCTTATTAACTAAAGTATCTTTAGACTACATCTTAGTTTAAAGTGGCACTATCACCGATTGAAAAGTGAACGAAAATACCATGGCGCCATCTAGCGGTGACTTTATTGTTAACCTTTACAGCTTGCATCCAGGTGCACGAGGACGTTCTAAATTTTCACTCAATAATTAAGGAGGTCGTGACTTGTGTCTTCGGTAAAAGAAAGGCCGTTGTGCGTAAGTGCTAGATAGTACTAAATAGCACTAGATGTTGCCAGATTCAGCCTACTTTCAATCAGTGATAGTGCCACTTTAAGTACTTTACTAATCTAAGGCTTACCAAGTGATGGCACTATCGCGACTTCTTCAGCCTTACCCACTACTCAGCTAGGCGCACGCCTGCTCTAAAAATGTCATAGCATAGTCCCGCCGCTCTGCACTGGTTTTTAGGCCCAAAAACACAAATTTCCATTACCGTAAATACGAAAACACCCTCCCTCACGCGGACTGGCAGGCGAGCTTATACTGATTTCACACTACTAAATTCGTCTCGTGCCGGCCGCTTATTTGCGAGCCAGCTTGGCCGCTCCAGCAAAGCGTGCTAGCGCGCGCCAGAGGATTATCCTCGCGTATTATCTGTCTACCTGCACAAAAGACCTTTCTTCCTCGTGCTGCTCCTTCTCAGTCCTATTGTTGTGGGATAAGGATTGCACGACTTACCCCTTCGCTAGATGCAGAAAACACGGCCGCTACGAATTTTTAAATGTGAAATCCGAAACGAGCTGCCCAGAGCTGGCTCTCATTCGGCACGCGCCGTGGCACGCCCGAGCGCGAGACGAATTTAGTAGTGTGAAATCAGTACTAGAGGTTTCTATTTGTTAAAACCATAAGTTAGTTTCATAAACTACGCTCCAATTCGACGATTGCCTAGAGGCATTGACCCCTTGCCCCTAAGGCGGTTAATGGCATGCCTACATATCGTATAATGCTAGATTTTTTAAGTGTGCTAGGGATCGGTAACATGACTTTCAATAAAGCGTCGTTCAAATGCTCGCACTTCTTTCAGACTAAGAAAGGAGCAGCCACGCATGCGAGCATCCCATTGGCCGAGCTCACGCCCTGTGATTGGCCAAAAAAACACCGATATGCGCCATTTTCGGCTTGCCGTCGTAGGCAACGTAATGCTAGTTTCAAACTGAAATGCGCCAACATTAACTAGCCTACGAGCGCTAGCGCTCACGCCGTTACATTAGATGAACCGAGTCAAATAACGAATCACAAAACTATAAGTTTAACCTAGATTAAAATACTACCTATATTTATATTTTTAACTAACTAGAATTTTGTTTAATGCCCAAACTGAAAGATGTCGAGATTGGTTCCAACCGAATTGGTACTTAGTTTTCCGGCTCCAAGCTGAAATAATTTCTGCGGTCAAAAAAAGCAATTCGTGAAAACGGCCGACGCAAGGTCGATTTTTTTCATATGACAATATTCAATAATATTTACATTTCTCTCGAGTGGAAGGTTACACGTCAACAACAGAGGTTACACATATTTATCCAAACGAATCCGACATTTACCTTAATTTACATTAAATAAACTCGAAGGGTTTACAGAAAATCACGTCTCATGGCTTGTGAAAGCCGGATGCTACTTTTACTAGAAAAAGGATCCACGTAACTTTGCTTGGGGATCCAAGTTAAACTAGCACAAAATAAATAAATCGTATTTTTATTTATTTTAATAAACCAGCAGCCACAATGGACTACTAAACTGAGTAACCCTATTTCTGCGTGTACGACATACAAGGAAGATCGCAGTTTCGAAATAGTAGCTAAACAGAAAACATTTAAAAAGAAACTACTCTGTTACAGACCAGTAACGAACCTGAATTTACGTAATAACCAAAGCCTTCCCACACCACGAGGGCGGAGGGGATTTTGCTTGAGTGATAAATTACGATCTTCCTTACACCATGTGAACTGCAGGCGACACGTAGTGCAACGAAGCTGGGCAGGGCATGAGTGGAGCCTAGTGTGGGCATAGCAATATAGGTAACAAAATAGAATATCACTTCCAGGGGGACGAGGGCACCCCATGAAGCTTCCCGTAAGATGGGATATGCAGAAGAACAGTAAGGTAGATAAGGTATACAGAAGAGCAATAAAGGAATTGGCCAAGTTCACGATGAATTGGCCTATTTATCTTGGTCGGTGACATATAAGGACAACTGGTAGTAAAAGGGCAACAAAAAGGGCAAGAAGGTTACCAAAAAAACCTTCCTTCCATCCTCGCAATACAGACCCCCTTTATGAGCAAGTCCCTGGCCAAGAGGATACCCAAGCAACACCTATGAGAGAAGGCCATGGTTTGCTACAACACGTAGATGATAGTAAGAGCATTATAACTGTCACCCAAATTTTGATCTACGAATCGCTAGCTGATTGTGGGCGTTTTTACAGCGCTAAAAAAGTTAAGTCCACATTATTTCTCAGTACAACCCCAATCTCGGACGAGATAGATGCTGTGTTTACATGACTTTAAAGAACAAAATGCGTAAAGAGAAAAGAAAAAGATGTGCATGAAACCAGGGTTTATTCTTCAAAAATAAGAGCCGAATGCTGTTACACATAAAGAGTTTAAGACTTGAACAAGTATTATAATGAGCATGCAGAAACTATTAGTACGCATGCGGGACTACACAACATTAATAAACAAAAACGGAATGTTAAATGTTTAGAGTAAGGGTCTAAAAGTCAAAACCTAGAAGGAACACGGACAAGCTTTGACAGTAAGGGTCTAAGTATAACATTTTGTAAGAGGCTGGTAAGCATTAGACCCTTACTACCAGGTGGTTAGCTTAGTTCTACTCTATTCGGACAGAATGTGTATGAACGGTTGTAGCAGGTTTCTTTGTTCTTAGAATATTGTTATGGAACTTTAAGAACACAATTTTCTTGTGAAGTTTGGCATTTTGCCTTTTGATGCTTTAGAATTTTTTATTATATTTCGTAGATTTACGATAGAGGATAACCAGTAATGCTCTCTGCTGCGAATACCCCGCCATGTTACTAACTGGACAAATAATTTTCAACATAAAACAAAGCAGCAAACGTATACCAACCACTGGATCATCACATGGGTCTTTGTAGGAAGATTTCCAGTTTTTCGTCAAAATGTATTTATTTCTGACCACCGGGTAGTAAGGGTCTAATGCTTACCAGCCTCTTACAAAATTTTATACCTAGACCCTTACTGTCAAAGCTTGTCTGTGTTCCTTATAGGTTTTGACTTTTAGACCCTTACTCTAAACATTTAACGTTCCGTTTTTGTTATTAATTCGTGTTACTTTTAGAATTGCAGCTAAACTGTAAAACAGTGCAGTTGACGGTCAAAATTGCAAGTTTAACACAGAGACCCTAGGCTGATTCTTACTAACACTGTTGAAACAAATCCTTTAATCTTCAGTCTTGCAGCTGGCGTTTGCAAATTGGCATTGTTGCATAATAACAATGTTTAAAACAATGTAAAACAATCAATCTGGTCGTTTAGAGCTCCATAACCCCTGAACCACTTGACCAATTAGAAAATGCCTTATGGAAAGGGAACATCTACAGAGCAATACCGGTAAAATGAGCTAAGAACCAGCTTCATAGGACAAATGGTTTGACCTATAGAGAGGACAGACGAAAGTATCCCCAGAACAACAACAAGAAGCAGAAGAAGAAGAAGCAGAACAAGAAGTTGTCTATTTGGTCCCTCTCTGAATCTCGGATTTGGCTGGACCGAATTTCACAATTTTTGGACTGTAGAGAGGCCTTGACTAGTCGAGGCTGGATTCCAAATTTGGTTTTAAAATGTTGACTTTTGACGGCGTTATAAGCTCTCAAAGTTAAGAGTTTAACACAGAGACCCTAGGCTGACCCTTACTAACACTGGCGATGTACTCAGTTTGTTTGTTCTTCCCCTCCCTAATAGTCAGTCATAAAAGAGCCTTATAGCTCTGCACTCACTCTTGAACGATATATGGCTTGGATGTTTTCAATTAAAATGTCTCTTCACAAACCGCACGACTCGCCGATCGTTAAAATCCTTGGTTACAGGATGAAAATCCTATTGCATACAGGTTATGGGTAGTACATTCGGTTTTGTTGTACAGATAGCAAAGGCAGTACTGGCCACATAGATGTGGAGGCTCTAGCGTTTGAATAAAGTTTCTTTTGAGGAAACAAAGAATACTGATGCTGCTGGTTTCAAACAATAACTGTCGAAATAATCAATGCTTGCTTTGGGATAAGCAAAGAAAATGGCTACCCAGTGACTGCCAGGTTAAGATTAAGGGTCCAAATTGAGCAGAATAAGCGGAATGTTCTGCTATTTTGGGTAGCTGGTCCAATGCATAAAATGCCTCCAAACGAGGAGAAAACTTTTTTGTGACAACTGGCTGCAGTTCTCAATTGATGGGTTTGCAGGTTGTTAATAATGTTCATAAACCCCATTTCTAGTTTGATCGATTTCCAAAATGGTTTGCTATAGCATGTAGAGCACCAAATTGACGGTTTCTTAAAGCGCTTTCTTGAACATAACATCGAGGTGGAGAGAGCCTTGTTTAATGAGATTGTAGTGACATTGTCCCTGGCTCTTATCACTGGTCAGGTCAAAGGTGTACAGAGCATTGCCTGATGGGTATTCACTGTAAGTTTTGGGTTGTGGTGCATCTGCACTCAACTTTTCAGTAACTTGGAACAAGGAATAATAATTGCGAACGTACAGACTCTTCGTTTAGTCTGGCTTATACGGAATGGTGGGAGTGGTCTTGCCATCGACTTGTAGAGCGAGCTTGTAACGTCGTTGTTGGTGAAGTTATAAGGATTTTTGTTTAGTCTTCGTTGTGTGCACTGTTCGAAACGAGACTTAGAAGACAAAATGGAGGCAGGTGTTGTAAGACTGGATTCTCGAAGTTACCTGGGAGTTCCCTACATTCTCGAAGTTCCCTGTTACTATCTTTAGGGATAGTAAAAGTCTTTCTTCCACACAACTCAGTAAGCCGGCGTAGAACAAGAGTTCTTCAAACAGAAAGCGTCCTTGCTTCTGATCAGTTTGAGGTGTAGTTTGGTTAAGAGAAGATAGTCTTACTGAAACAGGTCACAGTTTGGTTTTTCATAGAGGTCGATTACTTCACTAGCTTTTATATGGTGGGTACGCTTTTTCAGACCATCGTTCGCACCGGTAAGATTGGCAACATCGAAGGAGCCAGCAATGTCTTTACACTATAGTTGACTGGCGAGATGACAAATTCTAAGATCATTACTCTAGTTCAGCAAGGTTTCCAAATAACTGTGGTACGATGGACCATTGTCAGAATAAAAAATATTTTCCATTTAAAATATAATCTCATTGCAAAAACAAACAGAGAATGGAGAAGTAAATCGATGGGGCCTACTTTATCAACAAACCTTAAATCGATCCTACACTGTCATAAAATTTCTGCTTTGGCTTTTCGTAGACTTGCCTTAATACGAAAATGTTTTACTTCAAACCACCTCGAAATTAAGATTTGCGCCTTCTGCGTTTTTGTTCGCCCAATTTTGGAATACGCCAGTCCGGTTTGGTCCCCACACCTGCTTCAGGATATTGATGTCCTGGAGTCGGTTCAACGTTCTTTCACCTGACAACTACCCGGTTTGAGATCTTTACCTGCTGGTGAACGCCTCAAAATTTCAGGACTTGAGCTATTGGAGCTGCGTCGTCTGCGGGCAGACTTAGTTTTGACATTTCAGATTTTGAAAGGCTTTCTGCCAGTTGATCCTCCCTTTTTCGACTTACCGGCCCATTTAAGACCCGTGGTCACTCATTAAAGCTATCCTTGCCAAAGTTCTCCACTGAATGTCGGAGATCTTTATTCGCTGTTCGTGTCGTTGGCGTGTGTAATTCCCTTCCAGAACATGTTGTGTCAGCGCCATCCGTACCAATCTTTAAACGACGTCTGGCTTTTTGCCCCCTGATTCCCTGAATAAGTTTTTAAAACGCACCTACTAACGTTCGTTAGCTGTTTCCTTCATATCATTTAACTCCTAGGGCCAGTATAAGAGGCATGCCCTTCTGTGTCCTCGCCTGCACTTGCAGGCAAACTTTCATTTTTATATTATTATCAGTGTCTACGAAATCCGTCGATGCATCTTAAGCTACTTTACATTGTATGTATAAGAATGACTGCCTCAAGCCCGCAGTTGGCAGTTCCTGTCACTAGAAATTCGATTGGGGTGCTGCGATAATGTAGCAGAGGATAGTATTCGACTAAGGTGTCATCGTTCAGTCACTTCTACTAGGGGTGAGGAGAACGTTCCAATTCCTTTTTTGTGCAGGGCACGGCATAACGGTCCAGCTTCAATGACATGTCGGTGTAGAATGAAGGATCCTGTAGTAAGGTAGTGGCCTATATGCGAGGTCACTATCTTGACAAAGATATTCGATAGACGGTGTGATACAGCTTGCTGGCGGCGTTTAAATGATTGACGGTTTGGTTGTTTACTTCCATTTTCGAACTGGCAACGTTTTCTCCTCTTCCTCTTTCGACCCGTCCCCACCTGACCTCCCAGTTAACGCTTAACTGCATCCTACAGCATGCCATCTGTTCTTAGCAGTCTCCTTAAATAATTGTCTCGATTCTACATCATCCAGCAATTTACTTCCACTTCTCAAAGCATAGCGACCTATCCTGTTGTGGGGAGAGACCTGCTATTGAAGTCGAGATCTGGCAATAACGTTCAGTTCATTAACAAACAACAAGAACATTGGTTTTTTACTTTTACCTTCAAGCAGGGTTTCTTCATTGAAGAATCACCATGTTTTTTTGGATAGTTATCAGGAAACTATTTCGTGCACAGCTGCTATCCAGCGGCATTGGGGTCGCGTCACTCGCGAATCCGATACAACACACACAAACTAACCCGTTTAGTCCCGGCCGGGAACATGAAATAAACATTAAGACTGATCTGCAAACACCCGTGAACTACAGTTCATTTAACGTGCTGTTAAAGTAAACTCGACCGCGTCACTGTATTTGTTGTGCTCCATAATGCTGACAACAAAGGCAGGGTGTTTCCAACAACAATTCACAAGTTCTAAGGTTAGTTAAATGCACACTAATTCAAGCCAACTTATGATGACAACCAGTCCCTAAGTCACGCTAGCAGACAGCAGGCTAAGCTCATGCCAACTCGACCACAACAAAGGCCCAGATGCTTATTATCAATTCGGCCAATCACACACGCGAATTAGTCCAAAGGGCGGCAAGCCACAGATCCGTGGCAGCATCTAGCGGCTACAAACACAAGTATTCCTCAAAATACAAGTCCATTGCTGATCGTCGCCCAAACAAGCAACAGTTGATCAGCACAAAAATGGGGGCGTCCGAGACCAACGGAAACACAGTTTTAAGTCCAAAAAAACAGTCCATTATTTACATGATTGCCCACGGCTACATACTACCCCTAGTAAAGTCACCGACCCTTACTTATTTCCGGCAAGCACATCCAGAACACAGATTTTCGTGACAGGCCGTCAGAAGATCCCCGTCACGGTCTTGATGTCAACAACATGCACCTGGCAGTCTTTGCCTGGGTACGTTCGGGTGACCACCCCTCATGGCCAACAATTGCGAGGACCATCACCATCCGCAATAACACGAGATCGTCCACTTTCACCAGTTCCATCTGCAGGAACCATTTTGTTCCCCTGGGTAGCATTGGCAGGTACCCCTTGACCCACCTCTACCAGAAATGGTCTGCAAGACTTTGAGCAGTACGCCAATGGTTTCGAAGGCACAAATCAGTGTCCATGAAAGCCCAAGGGGACTGCCACCACTCGAACCAATTGAGAAACGGTTTGGAGTCAACGCTTCTGAGTTGTCCACATTCACTGAGACATGGGTGAGAATTCAACTGTTCACACTGAACTCGGCTTCCACAAATGGGGTCTGTAGGACTTCCTCATGTAGAGCTCTTGCATTCAATGTCGCACGCAGTGACTTCTTCAGATTGCTCCAACCTTTCCCAACTCCCCCATATGCAGAGCAGAAGGAGGATGAAGTACCACTCGATTCCTCATGAGCTTAGGTCAGCTTCGATCTTTCCTGGGAAAGTTCATTTGGAGCTTCTCGGAGCTCCTTGTCTGCTCCTCGCAGATTCGTTCCATTCATTTTATATTTACTTCCATTGTCGAAGTAAATATGCTGAGGTGCACCTCGTCATCCAGTCATGCGTCAGGTAGACATGATCGCTGAGTCGGTCCTCAGGGATGCACAGCACGTGTCGTGAGTCACGTGAAAAGGACTCCGTAACGCTTCTCATGTCTACGTCGGATGGTCACTTCCAAAGGTCCGAAGTAGTCCATGCCCGTGACCATGAACGGGCGTTCATTCGGTGTCAGTCTGGCCACAGGTAAGGCTCCCATCTCTGGCACATGTGGCTTGACCCTTTGAATCTTACACGTGAAGCATGCAATTCAGGTGCTTCGCACAGCCGTCATGATGCCTGGGATCCAATACCTCTGCCGTAGTTCTTGATGACTGGTTCCTCTCCCACATGCTTTCCAATGGTAATGGCAGATGAAAAGTCGGGTGTAGGAATGCTTCGGGTACAAAATGATCAGTTGCCTCACCTCGCAGTTACCCAATGGAGCTGTATTGATCCTTTCCCGGAATCGCATATATCCTTTCTCGTCGAGTTTCAGTGAGAGTTGCTGCAATCGGCTAGAGTGTGAGATCTCCTTCCCACCGGTCAATCGTGACATCTTCTCTGAGAAGCTGTCCCACTGCACTTTTTTCTGCCACAACTCCTCGGCTTCTTGGAGTTCTTCAAAGTTCAATTCATTGTGATCTGATTTTCTTAGTCCTGGCCTTGAGACGACATCTTCTCAAGAATCGCAACATCTCTGATCAGCCTGAGCCACTTGGAGAATTGGTTAACATCGGGCAATCAGTGAATTCCTTCTTGAGTTCGTCATCGATCTCTGTTGTGGTTTTGCTGACTAGCTCCGGTTCTTGAGGCCACTCTTCAGATGGTAGTCTAAGAAATTAGGGTCCAGTCCACCACCGGCTGTCACTCTGGAAGTTGGTAGGCTTTCCACGCCTGGTTGCATCGTCTGCCACGTTTTACTTTGTGGGAATCCATCTCCAGTTAGCGCCCTCTGTAAGTTCTTTGTTCTCAGCGATTCGGTGTCCCACGAACGTCTTGAACCATCTGGCATCGGAGCGTAACCAGTATAATACAGTTCTTGAATCTGTACAATAGCAAGTCTTCTGCATACTGAAGTCATGTTCTTCATGGATGGTTCAAGTAAGATGGTTGCTTCCCATTACAGCAACTTGTAGCTCGAGTCTTGGAATTAACATGGGTTTGAGAGGTGCTACCCTTGTCTTTGCAGCTACAAAGGTGACTTAAACTTCATCATCGACTTCCATTCTCACGTAGGTCACGGACAAAAGCCTCTTTGCTCGAATTGGAGAACACGTGCAGTTCTATAGTTTTCACATTCTTCATCTCTGGGGAATAACAGCGTAGTGCCATCACTTGGTCAATGTGGTGTTGCTCTGCCATCCAGACTTTCCACTTGTCCTCTAAGGTTCCCTGAAACCCCAACCGATTCCTGCCCGCCACACATCTTGCATCAAGATCTTGGCCTTGATAGAGAAATGTTTTAAGAATCCCAGGGGGTCGAACACGCTCCTCACAACCCTGAGCACTACGCGTTTGGTAGAATAACGCTCACCATTTAGAATTGAAGATTCGACCTTGCTGAAGCCTACCGCAAAGCTGAAACAGTCTTTGTTAGGTTTCCACTGAGCCCAGCCACGTTCGATAGCAATTTCTGAGCCCAAGTCCAAATCTTTGTTCCCTGTCGAGCGAAGTTCTCCAGAATGCGGCATAGCACCTCTCTGGAACTACACACCTAGTTGCAAATACGAAAGCCTCCACTCCGATGCACTTCAATCACGTCGGAGATTAGTTTCACTGCATTATCGTCGGAGTGAGGGCTGTCTAAGTAATCATCCACGTAATGACGCTCGATGATCGCTTGCGCCACCTCTGGGAACTCTTGCTGAAATTCAGTAGCATCTTCTTCGTAACAATCTGCACTGAGCTTGGCGAACATGTGGCGCCGAAAACCATCACAGACATCTCAAGTGTCGAGCGGCTTGTCTCGATCCATTCCTTACCAAAGGAATATGAGCTGACAAGTCTTCTTCACGGATGCACACTTGAAGGAACATCTCCTTGATGTCGGCACTGAATTCGAACTCACACTGGCGTAGCTTGCACAGTACTCCCGGAAGTGAGCTGAGTAGGTCAGGTCCCTTGAATAATGCATCGTTCAGGCTGGTCCTTCACCCTTGGCAACGGCGTCGAAGATGATGCGTATCTTTCTTGGCTTGTGAACGTTCCACGCATCGAAGTGAGGCAGGTACCATGTCTTGTCTCCTGTGCACTGAGCTTTGGTTCCAAACCCCGGGCGTAGTGTTTGCTCATGTACTCGGGCATCTTCTCGCAATACTCCTATGCAAACTCAGGATGGAGTTCAGTCTACTTAGAGCATTCGTCCTGCTCTCAGGCAGTAGGGTAGACTTCCCACCACATCAGTCCTGTCTCCCATCTGTCGTCGACACGCTGCGTAGTGGCTTCCACAATTGCCTCAGCTCTGGGCCGAATGGGTTTCGTCGGGACTTGCACTCTGAAGGCTTCGGTGGTGAACAACTCCTTCACCAACCTATGTAGTTCATCATCATTTTTCCTGTGGCAAATATGCAGGCTCACTTCGTTGACTTGGCCTCTGAACAGCGCGACTTTCCCGTGAATAACCCAGCCTAGTTTGCACTGGTCCATTTTTGGGGAGTTCAACGACTTCACTGGCGATGATCAAGCCACAGTTGTCTTAGCCATCAGAATGTTGAGTTTGGCATCCTTCAACTCTGGGTGGTCAACGTTCTGTGGGTACTTCCATTTCTTGGCAAGTTTGTCACATCCACAGAGTATAGCGGCAACGTCAGGTACTTGACAGTTCTCACATTTTTGACGAAATGCTTCTCACCTTTACAGCCAACGATCTCCTGCGTCACTCTCCTGGAATTGGCTTCACATTTGGTGGTGGCATTCTTCTGCTGCATGGTGGGCACTTCTTTTGGACCATTTGTCCTATGGCGTTCGCTGTCGATTCATCGACCGATATCACAGTTGAAGCTTCGTCGAAGAGTGCGTACGTCTGTACTTCTCCTGAAGGGCCACACATCGTCGCTGGAGCGATTCTCAGTAACCCTCTGTTCAGTAGCTTTGGTTGCCAGGTGTGGCCACCACCTCCGCAGATGCTGTCTCAGAATCCGAAGTCTGCTCCTTCGTCACAGAATGCAGTAATGGATGGTGCAACTTGTCACAACCGTCTTTGACGCAAGCTGACTTCTCAGGGCATATCTTGGTCCGATGGTTCAATTTTAAACAAATGAAATTGCCCACTTCCACCAGGTCTTGACCCAAGTTGCAATCCTTGAAGGTATAAAGACCGAAGCGTTATTTGGAGCGGTGGAGTGTAATATTAATTTTCCTGAGATTTTAAAGGAGTATTTTGGTGAGATGCCCTCGATATTTAAGCACACAGAAGTAAGTTCCAGTTATGTTGGGAGTTTCATGCAACAGTTGCTGCCGAGCAGATGATAAAAGTTAAACCATGCAAGTCCCTCACTGGAAGCATGTTTGCAGCAAATATACTATTGGCGATATTGTTACTGAAATGATATACAGAAAAGGGTTTGGTTTTTTTCCCATATCCGTCGGGTTATACAGTTTAAACCAGTAAATTGTTTTGAAAAATCTGGTACACTGTAATGACATCAGTTCTGCCAGACGTGCTGGTGATAGTAACCCTGAACAAGCAATTTTGGCTGAAACAATGAAATTATTCGGAAATACATGCTATGGTAAAACTGGACCAACAAACTGAATCAAAGTGATATCCAGTATTGCAATGACGTCGGAAAGTTAACAGCTTCATTTTTTGTAGTTTGGAACCATTTCGGAAAACTATTTTGAAATATTAACAAGCAAGAAGAAGATTAGGTTAGACCTACTCTGGCAAATAGGCTTTTTTTTGTTTACCAATATGCTAAACTTCATATGCTACAGTTATATTATGATTTAATATTGAAGTATGTTGATCGTTCGGACTTTCAGTACTGCGAAATGGATGCTGATTCAGCATACGTACAACAGGCCAACTGGGTGATGTTGTTAGACCATCACTGAAACAAGCGCACAAACTAAAAAAAAATACAAATGGTTTTCCAGAACTGATACTGGAGAACAAAGAACTCCTGGTTTATTTGAACCTACTATTGTTTCAGTGACGATAGAGATAAATTCAGTTGCAAAG
>JAHWFP010196266.1:1800-34283 GCA_023313725.1 Lithobius niger | reverse complement strand
TTGTTGTTTGCATATGGCGTGCTATACAGACAAACACTTTGTTTTTTGTTTTTTAAAAAAACTAAGTTTCCTTTCAATGTCTAGAGCGGGGTTCGTACAACCTCATCTAAACCAAATGCCGTGCCTTTTCCGGCCTTTTCCAGACCCCTAAAATCTATTTTCCATGCCATATTTCATACTCAGTAGGTAGCCTACTCCAATTATTGCCTACCCCAATTATTGTGGTGGTAAATAGATTTTGGCACTAAATTTTGTTGTTGTTGTTGTTGTTGGTATTAAATTCAGCATATTATTGGAAGACACGTTGTCAGATTTGAAAAGCTTTGAAAGGCTTTAAACCCTTGTAACATTCAGGTTTAATAGAAAAAAAAACCTGACTAAAATAAAACTTGAATTACACAAGTTCTAACACTAGAAAATTATGGTAAGATTAAATTCCATGCTTTTCAAGTTTATATATGTTGAAAATTCGTCTGAATTCCGTACTTATCAAGGTCTCGAAAACGGCTTTATGAAATTCCATACTTTCCAGCTTTTCAATGCCCGGTACGAACCCTGCTTGAAGTCCTGATAATAATGGTCAATCGTTTCCAAGGGTTTTTAAGCACTTAAAATTCTTTAGACAGGAGAACAAACGCACATGGAAAGCCCCCTCCCCCCTCCCCCAAAAAAAACAACAAAAAAAACCGACGTAAATACCTAATATTACGCCGATTTAAGGTGACCACAGTCTGTATCTAAAACCACATAATATTGAAAAATAATAATGCTTCAAGAAACAACAAACCAGTTACTTTTCCTCCGTGTTTATTTGTGATGTGGTGACGGTGCTCGATAATAGCGAGTGACAGATTAACAGACAAGTTTGGCCTAACCCAACCCCGTCGCGAGTGCAATTTACGAATTGGGCAAATCTAACCAGACCGGTGTCTTCTCCGGAGTTCGTTGAATAAAATATTCAAAGAAATTGGTGAGGTTGTTCCAGTTGATCTATTGGTGAGTTTGGGCGGTTGGGCGGGTGGGGGGGGGGGGAGGGGGTGAATTGAGGCTTAATGGCGCCTCAACAGCAAGGTCACTAGGGGCCAACCTCAGTCACAGTGCAGTGATCCAGGTTGGCACTGCGCCGCACCACATTACAGAGGTGTTAAACAAACCCCTTATTTAGATCTTGTCATAGATGTGTACCTCCTGCAAATATTATCGCAGGTTCCATCTCTCGTTCATGGTCGCGGACCCGATCCGGTAAAATTTTGAACGACTGATCGGTAACTATTTTCTAGGATAACGCACGTTAAAAATGCGCTGTATATGTTTTAACCTGATAGACAGATGCGGAAAAATATAACTCCGGTAACGATTAATCCATCAGGCATGCGGCACCACCACTTGCAACAACGTTCCACGAGCACGAAGAAACGAAGTGGAACAACGAAGCGTATGGCCACTGGAAGCAAAGGCCGACAGAGGTAGAAAGCGCGTGTTTTGCCTCCCGGGTCAACGCCAGTTCACGCGCGGGCGGCAAACTGATGCCTTTTAGTGTTGCTCTGGTAAAATAAGATTCTAGCGATGTGGAATCAACTGGTCTGTATCTGAGAAACGAAACCAACAGCTTCTCTCCTAGATGACCTTGTGACGAGAGATGGAATGTGAAGCAATAGAGCAGTGACACGACGTAGTATTATTGTATATAACTCTATGGTGGAGCCAGTAACTGAGTTAGCTGCAAGGTGCACTGGAGGGGGGAAAAGAAAGTCGTCTTACTGAAGCCAATGCTGTTAGACTGGATTTCTTAAGCCTATAATGCGCGATTTTTATTGTTGGAGAAAACACGTTTTTTAAAGCAAAAAAAGCCGCTCTCAAAGCACTGTCTTGACTAGAAATGCCATTGTTTGCCCTTACATTTTAAGCTAGTGCACCTTGTAGCTATGACCTCCAGATGCTATCTCGTAGCCAATATGACGTCACTTGCCGCTGCTCTGTAGTTACGACGTGGATACTCCCACAAGGGTATAGAAGAATATACAGTATGTCCCAGAAGTCCCGTACCAGTCAAATAAATCCTTAAGACTTGGATATAGGTTGCCCATAATAGCATACTCGTATAGGAAGTCACCTATGGCGAATCAGATGATGCCATCCAAAATGACCTTGGAGATCGTATTCAACGTCATCCAATTTGTATCTCCTAACCTACGCAAGATACGGGCATAAAGTAAATTAGAAAGTTGTGGGGGATCGTTCTACTTGTATAACACAGGAAGCAGAACAAAAATCGCATGCAAAACAAGGAAGATATTAGAAAAAGAATTTGGGTAGTGCAGAAAAGCTCTCCTCGGGGCAGCAGGAAATACAGAAATAGCTGAACCATCAAATGAAACGGTAACAAAGATAGCATTCTTGCCTGGTTTTGGTAATACTGTAAAATAAACGCCAGAGGAGGATTTATGCCAAAAGGGCCGAGTGGGCAAGCCCTGAAAGGCCCCGTTTTGTCACGAAGGCGGTGCGGCCCCCCCCCCCCCCCCGCGCACTCGTTAAATCCTCTCCTGATAAATGCATACGACCGATGCGCCAACTAGGCCGATATGTCAAGACACATTAACTTAACACAGTCTGCGTCGGAAAACAAGGCGTACAGTGTTTGTGTAAGTGAGGGCCCTGGGTAGTAAGAAACAGATATGTCAACATAATCCATCCCCCCTCCCTCTCATCCTTAACACCATGACTTCAAAAGTAGGTTACTCAAATTCAACTAATATGAACCATGGTTTAAATTCTGGTAAATGCACATAAGTAAACTCACGGAAACTCGTGCATTTACTTTTGGTAAATACAGGGAACGGATACTCAAGCATGGAAAAGCCGACTAGTGATTAAACGTAAATAAAAAATAAAAAGGTTTTGGAAAAAAAACTTTTCAGGGCTTGCCCATCCAATCCTTTTGCCTTAAATCTGCCAGTAGCGTTTATTTTACTATATTACCCAAACCAGGCAAGAATTCTATCCTTGTTACTGTTTAGGTTGATTCAGCTATTTCTGTATTTCCTGCTGCCCCTGGATGGCTTCTCTGCACCACCCAACTTCTTTCGTCAATATCTTCCTTGTTTTGCATGCGATTTTTGTTCTACTTCCCGTGTTGTACAAGTAGCACGATCCCCCACAACTTTCTAATTTACTTTATGCTCCTATCTTGCGTAGGTTAGGAGATACAAATTGGATGACCTTGAATACAACCTCCAAGGTCATTTTGAATGGTATCTTCGAATTCGCCATAGGTGACTTCCTATACGAGTATGCTATTATCGGTAACCCATATCCAAGTCTTAAGGAGTTATTTGACTGGTACGGGACTTCTGGGACATACTGTATAGGTAGTGCCACTCTTTCTTCGACAACGGTAAACATTTGGACGAAAGAAGTACCTGTTTTCAGCGATTTACCGCCAGAGAGCACTGTCGTCAAGTAACCGAAACGCAAAGCATCCTGGGGATCAAAACTATTTAGTGTCACTAAAACTTTTAAGCTCAGCTCGAGGAGGTTCGCCACGAAGGTTGAACTGCTAGTACTACCGACTAGTAATGGGTGGCCATAATTTGGTTTCAGCCTTAAACAGTGTTGATCTTCGATCTTGCATGCTTCTGGCCGAGAGACCGAGTGCGTAACCAATTCATAACTACTTTGATTATTAAAGACGGAAAGCCAAAAGCTCAACAAGAATTAAATAAATAGAGATGCAAACCTATTTACATTGCTTTTTGGATTTATTTGTCAGACCGCCTGAGCGGGAAATCGTACTGCTGAGGGAGGTCCTACTGCTGAGCCATACTGACACGGCCAACTGACACTGACTCAGCGGTAGGACCTCGGCATTTGTTTTCAAAGGTCGTGGGTTCGATTCCCCCGCTCAGGCAGTCTGACGTATACGTCCAAAACGCAACGTAAATAGGTTTGCATCTGTATTTACTTTGATTATGGCTGTACATCCTCAAAAGGCCATTTGTAAATGAATTCTCCTGCTTATGTTCCCTTAACACGGTGAGAGCACGGGAGGAGGAGGCGGGGATTGAAGCTTTATGGCTCGTCGACAGCTAGGTCATTAACGCCAACCTCAGCCACAGTTCAGTGGCCCAGATTGCTACTGCGCCACACATTATAGAGATGTTAAACAAACCCCAGCTCTAAATCTTATCAGACATCTGTACCAAAGGAAACAATGTGTTAGGTTGGTTTGACCAATACGTAAACTGGGACCTGATGTAACACACTGCTAGAAAGGCTCATGTTACACCAATAGCAGTGTGTAACGGAAGTGATGAGCAGAAAATTGTAACGATGGATGACGGTCATTAAAAGGAGTCTGCATCTCTTTACTCCCAAGTATGTAGGCTTTAATAAAAACAAATCTAAATTTTTGGGTTTTCTTGCAGGTTTTTCAAAGGAACGTCTTTCCCGTCGCAAGTCATTATGAAAACAGTACTAAGTTTCTGAAGCTCGAACCTTCTTAGGCCGCCCGCGCATTGGGCGACCAGGTCGCGCGGCCAAAAACATGGCGACGGGCCGTGCGGCCACGTACGTTTTTCATTGATAATTCTCGATCACGTGGTGAAAAATGAATCTGGAGCAAGTACGGTGGCCTGTGGCCGCCTGCACGCCACCCGAGATCCCAGTGGCTGCGGCGACAGGCTGGCAGCTGCGGCCAAGTGCGCGTTGCTATACCGTAAGCATTCTCGTTGGCCGCATTGACCTGGCCGCGCGGCTTGGCCGCTGTGTGCGCGGAGCGGTGGCCGTGAATTAAACGTGTTACACGTCGAACTAATGTATTGTGCCACAAAACGATCCTGGAGTAAATCGAGTCAGCTACATCTCCTGAAAAAATAGACCTATTTGTTCAATTATGATCCGACGAAATCAAAGTAAATATGTGGGTGATTTACAGGTTAAACGGTCAAAACACTGGGTGTTTAACAGAATATGTAATTTGGGAACACCCATAAATATCTGACCGGAAGCGAGGTTTTAAGAGTTTCCTGATCGAAGTAGCCTTTGTTTCGTTTCTGTTTTGAGTTTACAGAATGCACTGATTTGACGTGTGGCTTGAAAACTAATTTTCACCCCTAACACCCTGACTATTAAGGAGTAAACAGAAGGGCAATTCTACAGCCTCGGTCGATTGCGAGATTCGACATCGCGTCCTCATGGTTCACAATCAATCGACTGCATTTTTGCTCCCTTTCCTTGGATTCCCATAAAACTCTCACAAATCTTTCTTGGCACGCTTGGATTTATGTTTTTATGTTTTTTTCCGGCCTTGCCGGCAAGGTACGAGCTGGTCAACGGGTTAATCTGCCATTCGCCGCACATATCGATGACTCATTACAGCAAGAACAAGCACTATACAGGGTGGTCAAAAAGTCTGATCACAATAAACATCTCAGGAAGTATTGGTCGTAGAAAGGTATAAGATTGATATGCTGAAATATGCCATATATGACGAGTACCATGGCATCAACAGGAATGACCTTGAATCGCCTTATCAAGGTCATTCAATTATTATTTTTGTCACCCTAAGAGATACGACGTAAAAGTCAATTGCGAAGTTGTGCGGGCTGACAAAATAAACCTCATACAGAAGGTATAGAACTGAAATAGCTTCATGATTACAAGAAATACGAACAAAACAAGAACGGCATTGCAGTGAAGCAAATTTTGCTTGCTGTAATACAATAGGCATGTACCTTTAATCACGTAGTGGAGTTGGTATGCTTTCACCATGATTCCATTATGAAATGACTTTCAGCAGTACTCCGCTTATGCCTATAGTACATGTTGCAATAAATATTGAGTGAGTCTATTGGGGGGAAAAGGGGTAAGTATTGGTTCTTTACCCTTTGTTAGCTTCACTGCAATGCCGTTCTTGTTTTGTTCGTATCTCCAGTAATCATGAAGCTATTTCAGTTCTACTTTCTGTATGAGGTTTATTTTGTCAGCACGCACAACTTTGCAATTGACTTTTATGTCGTATCTCTTAGGGTTACAATAATAAAAATTGAATGACCTTTATAGGATGATTCAAGGTCATTCCGGTTGAAGCCATGGTACTCGCCACATGTGACATTTCAGCATATCAACCTTACCTGTCTACGACCAATACTTCCTGAGATGTTTTTGTGACCAGACTTTTTGTTCACCCTGTATACGCTGAAGAAAGGTACAGTATTGGACAATGAAATTTAGACGGAAAAATAATGGGCTTCTCTGCTACGCTCCTTTATGGATTACTTCCTCCAGGGCGTGAATGGATGCGGATGTTCGATTGTTTTAAGGTATTGGTTTCAGAAATAACGAATGTGCATATTTCTTGTTGCAGGTTGGATAATGATAAACTCTTACGACGAATAATTACGACGTTAAGTCCGTTTTAGCTGTTAGCCCAAGACGAGCACGCGGGTAGAGAGTTCGAAGTAACCAATGACTTGCAGACTGAGCTTTAGTAATTTAGTCTGGATAGGATAAGGCTTGTTGCGGTTTAAACATTGGCGTAATGCACTTTTGTCCTTCGTGGGTGCAAATGAAAGCTTAGTTTTCCTTTTCTTTTAATTATTGACTGAACCAGGGGCGGAATTGCTAAGGGGGGGGGGGGGGGGCGGGGGGAAATCTCTGCCCCAAACCAACCAAAAATAAAAATAAAGGGGTTGGGGCTTGCATTCGTTGAAGTCAAATTCGGCACACACGTCAGTTGATATTGTAAACTTTTCCCGCAGGGTTGAATTGTCGAATGTTTTGTGACCCGATTGCCGTGAAACGTTCAGTTTTAAACTTTAACTTTGATCTAAGCCAATGACTGAGGCAACCTCTTAATGGATACGGGACGCGGAATGCAAGGTCACAGAAACATGAACATGGTGGGTATTCGTTCAACCAGATCAGCTTACAGTTTCTTAATAATATACATCTTCAATTCAACTTCATTCAACTTATAGTTAGAACTAGCGCGTATCTGATCGCTTCGAACCTATAACTCTTTTTTGATTGATGAAAGTATTCAACTCAGGAGCTTCTTTTCTCGGCATGGTCCCTCGGACACTACACAAACAGACAGGCCGCGCTTCGCGTTAGGAAGGGGGAGGGGAATGGAGGTCGCGCGGAAAGAGTAAACATTGTAAAACCTCTACTAATCACAACTGCTGGCAACACACTGTCAGAAAATGAAACTACGGATGTTGATTACACTCAAAGTAAAGACTGAAAAAAAGTCAAACGAAAACAGAAGCCGCGAAAAAAAGGCCACGAAAATAACCGAAGGAAACTGTTTATTGTTTTGTTTTTTGTTCTTATAGGTTGGGTTGGGGGCGGGGAGGATTGAAGCTTAATGCCCTGTCAACAACTAGGTCATTAGTGCCAACCTCAGTCACAGTGCAGTAATCCGGGTTGTCACTGCACCACGCATTAGAGATGTAAAACAAACCTAGGTTAGGTAAGAAATTTCACCACGAAACGTTTTTTTTAACTTCTGATTTTTCTTTCCTCAGTTTTGTTTTGCTCGGATTGTCTTCCTTCAGCTATTTTCCTACGGTTATCTCTGACTTTTTTTTTTATTTTCACAGCATATTTTTTTCATTGGCTATTTACTGTCCATTCCATTTTTCCTGGGCTTTCGTTCTGCGGAAATCTTTCTCTTTGGTATTTTTTTCCATTGGCTGTTTTTTTTCTAGTTTTTTTTTCCACGAAGCTTGTCTTGCCACGTCTTTTTAATTCCTAAATTCAACGTTTCTTGAATGCATTTCTTTAAAACAAAACCGTAAAATTGACTTTCAAATCGACTTTAAAACAAAGTCAGTTTTAAAATTGTTGCTTAACTAAATGGAATAATACTTTTAAGTCAATTGAATACTTTACAGATAGGTTTTGTCACGCATAATGATACTTGGACTGAACAAGCCACCACATTTTTTGGCCTATCCAGATTCCATAAATAGAGATTTGGGGTTTATATGATTGACTGACTTCATTCTGTGTGTAATAATTTTTTTTTTCAGTTGCAATAGCAGACACAGTATTGTATTTAGTTTGCGGCTATTATTCAGTATTCGTTTATTGAATTTAATAACTTCGTAATATTTAAAAGGATTTCCCATAACCAGGCATGATTGATCGACGTGGACTTGTAGTTGCCCCATCCAAACTGTCTAAATTTCATTGTCCAATACTGTACGTTTATGCAACGATCTCTCTTCACATTCTTGCAGCGAGAAGCGAGACGCACTACGATGGCGGAAGTGTCGTTGCTATGGTAACAACTCAACCTGGAGAGCTACCTGCGACGTGGTTTGGTTAAATACATGCACTCAGCTGCATCGGACGTAACGATAAGATAAAGAATTCCTTCTGCAAATAACAATTTCCCTCGTTGCTCTGAAGCACCTTATTGTGTGCGTGGCGTATGTTGAGTCCTGGAATATTACGAGCGGCTACCTCTTCCTGGGTGGGGTGGCTTTAATCGATGGCCGCCATTGTTTTTGTAACCATCTTAGATATCAACAAGGCACTCTGCTACTGAAAACGTAAAATCGATTATCTGTGTTCGTTCTGCGGATAACTCAAGACAGGACGCGGACACTATAGTGACCCTTTCCTTACCGATCGGGATGACGAAAACAAGGGCTGACCAATACTGTACGGATACTGTATCCAAATATATACATACACCGTTCTAATATAAAACTGATCCCGATACCTCTTTAATTCCCTGTCACTAAAATACGATATTAAGACTCTTTAAATTAAAGCAACCATTAATTAACACTGAATGTGGTTGTTTTGTGCTATTTGGTGGGTGTAAGATACAGTAATTTTTATTTATATCATTGCTTAAAACTTTTTAAATAAAAATTTATTACGTATTGGCTGAAAGTATTATTAACAAAACTTGTGTGAGCCATAATATAAACGTTTCATGCATTTGTTTGATTTTTCCTTAGGATTTTACAGTTGGATTATTGGTTTTTGTCGATAATTTTTTTAAATTTTGGTATTGTTATGTACCCATCAAAAATTACTTTTCCATCAACTAATACGGTAAAATTATGTTGCAAATTGTTTATCATTTCTTTTTAACTCCATTTTATTGAAAAAAGTATAGTTCCTATCACTTGCATGTAATTATTTTTACCGATGCCGATCCCGGTAATAATGACTGATGCTGATGGTCATATCGATTAATCCCTATAATCCCTACCAGTTTTATTTAGGTGACTCTCGTGTTTAAAATGTTTTTAATTCCGTCGTTTATGAACATACGCTGTTGCAATCGTTCGTCCACAGACATCTTTATGACAATTTGTATGAATTTTTGAATGTTAGCCTACCACGTGACAGACGTGGGCTTACGAACACAGCTTAAGTAAGGTTAGTGACATCTACAATTAATATGATATTCGTAGAATATTGTTGGCAGTTCAAAGCAGAGCCTACGGGTACAGTAAGCACTCAGTGAATTGCACTTACTTTGCCATAGAACCAACCAGTTGAATAAAGCATGAGTTCGTTGAAAGGGCAACCTGGATCAAAACGACGGAACTAACGCACGTAGGAACCCATGACGTCACATTTCTGTTCATGACGTCAAAGCAAGCGGGCTATTCTTTTTACCGGAACAAGAGCGTCGGAACAACACCGATAAGCTCGCTCGACGATATCCTTTCTTTTTTTTCGCTCGTACTCTCTAGAAATCAACTTTCAGTGGTTGGCTGAACTGACGCATTAGAGTGAGTGGTTTAAAGTGAAACATGTTTTCCAACGACAAGTCCGTGTAGGTAGTTTGAAGTGCTAGTTTATTAATTAGTTAAAATCAACAAAACTTTGTGCCATTAGTTCCCAACAAGTCGGGTAGCCGGAATATCAAATTTGTACAACGTAAAACGGCCCGCTTGAAGGCGTGTTTGCGCAACGATCGCGCGACGCATTCTCGCAGCTTGAAGCCAGAAATTTATCTGAAATTTCAGTACGGAGTCTGTTTTTCTCTCTGCTGACTGATTGGGAAACTGCCTATAGGGCAGTGACATTAAAGTCATGTTATTGTATGTATATAACTCTATGCTGGAGCCAGTAACTGGGCTACCTGCAGGGGGCACTGGAGGGGAAAAAACAAGGGCGTCTTACTGAAGCCAATGCTGTTACAGCGGATTTCTTAGGCCTAAAACGCGCAATTTTCGTCGATTTGTTAGTAGTTGCTGAAATCTTTAGCGAGTGGAATCTTTTCTTTTCCGATTACAACCTCGCAGCATAAAGAATTGGAGAAAACAACGTTTTTTTAATCCTAAGAAATCCGATCTAAAAGCACTGCGCTGTCTAGAAGTGCCGTTGATTTTACCTCCATTTTAATCTAGTGCCCCTTGCAGCTGTCTCTCCAGATGGTATTGCGTAGCCAATAGCATCTTGAGAGATAATGAGAGTTCAGCAGCAAGTGGGGAAACGACTACTTTTTTAGCGGATTCAAATTTGCTGTTTAGAAAGGAGAATGAACGAGGCAAATAAAACATGCCGAGTAGTTTTCCTTGCTGGTGTTTGATACATATACATTATACATTTAGTGGTTAAGCGCACAAAAGTCTACAACCATTTTGTGTTAGTGGACGAAACGTCTGTAGTATTTCATGCGCCTGTAGAAAAAAAATCAGAATTGTTATTGAAGCGGATTTAATTACTGTGAACGAAGGAATGGCCATTAATACTATAAAAAAATGTATAAAAAATGCATGCAGAGGTGGAAGAGGCGGCTTGACGAACTTCCGGTTAATGAAATATGCGCTTGCACATGACGTCAGTTTTCAAGATGACGGGGCCTGATTGTGGTTGACGTGGGGTAGTCCCCCAATTTTTGTATATTTGCGTTTTAACTTTGTAAACATACCGTATTTGAGCGCCTTTTAGTGTTTAGTTGTAGTTGTGGTAGGTCATCATTTTCACTGTGGTTTACTTTGTCTAGGTGAGCAAAGCACAAATTAGATGCCGAAAATTAGAATATTTGCCTGATTTTATGATTTGCACGTATTTTCGCTGCGTCAGACGGAACCACTCACCTTTATATATTTCTACTTTTAAACCGTTTACATGTCCTTGCTCACGGAAAGTTTCACGCTGTAAAAAACAAAACCGTACATTACCAGTACAAAGAACTAGTAATTCGTTTCCATTTTTCTAAAGTTTCGGTTCATATTCTGTAAAGGGCAATAACATCTGTTTTTATTTGCAAATGTTCCCTTTGGTTAATTTACACAACCAATGGTGACAAAAGAAGCGGTGGGAACATGTAACATACGTTCGATACAACAATTTCATTACTGTATCACCATAAGACGCTTCGATAGGCGCAATTTTTAGCTTGACTGGTGTCGAAATGATTGGCATTACATGAGGGAGCTCTCATTTTGAGATAAAGGTAAAAACATATACCTGGTTTTGCTTGCAAAAATCACAATATAGCTGTAACTGCAAACGGCATGGTTTTGCTTGAAAAACCGTGATGTACTTGCATGGCTGGTTTTGCACGAAACGCAACATTTCCCTGCGAATTTTAGAGGTGAAAATGGATGGTTTTGAAAAAAAAAGGTTTTTTTTTTTGTAAAGCTCTGTCAGAAGACGGCGCCACTTCACAAAGGAGCAAAACTGGACTTGGCTGCTTTTGCTTGACAATTCCTCACATGGCGCTACTATAGTTCGAGCTCCAAAGCCGGCTGAGGTATTTCCAAGCCTGTGGGTAGCTCATACGTCTGGCTGGTATACTAATACATATAGCTAGCTGCGCTTGAACTACCTCAGTCGGCTCTGCAGTTTGAACTAGTTGCTTCAAAATGTAATATGTGCAACTAAAGATCCGTGTAATTGTTCTTTAATGAGTCCCTTATTAGAAAACGAATTTTGCTAAATCTCGCCCTAAGGGCGTTCTTAATTTTGGTTACGGAGAATTGTGGCATAAAAATAGAAACAGCGCACGGCCGTCAAATCATGACTGGTGATTGAACAGTAAAATAACTGAAATTTTTAACAAAACCAGTTCATTAAAAAACACTAATTTTTACAAAATTAATTTGATGAACGCAAACTCACCAGCTCTCCCAGCGAAGACCTGGGGTGGAGGTAAATTACTTGGGGCCCTGGTGCTGGCGTAACAATGGGTCATTTTTGTGGGTGATTTTGTGTGTGTGTGTGGGGGGGGGGGGGTACTTGTTCTGTTACGCTAGTCAGTATAGGTTTCGTTATAATCTGATTATTCTGTATTTATTACGTGAATTATATATTTTCACAGATGTTAGTCTTCCTTTGTAAAACATCATGTAATTGTGATGTATTACTACAACGAAATCCTTTTTGGAGGCTTGTTTTTTTTTTTTGCAGAAGGTTCGTAAATTATGTCTTCATAATTAAGTTTCCTGGCATTAACGTTTTTAACGGACAATATACGCAATCCGTAGTGATGTCATGAACGACACCCTGACTTTCCTCCGGCCAGGCTGGAATCATGGACGGACTTGTGTGTTAACACACTAGCTTCACGCTGAATGTACTACGTGGAGACAGCGAAGCAGAGAAGCACGACTTCTACTCAAACGGGTTCAAAGGGTTTTGTAGCGAGCGTTAAGCACTCCTGGTCGTCTGTTCGACGAAGCCCTAAAGCCTTCTGCTATGACTTCGGGTAACAATGAAGTAAAAATTACTGTAACTGTCCATACTAAGAAAACTTGGGACTCCGGCTGGCTGGGTCCTAGTACGCTGGAGCAGCTTCACCGCCAGTAGGTCCGCTAAT
Organism: Lithobius niger; assembly: GCA_023313725.1. NCBI lineage: Eukaryota > Metazoa > Arthropoda > Chilopoda > Lithobiomorpha > Lithobiidae > Lithobius > Lithobius niger. The sequence goes on along the minus strand of JAHWFP010196266.1, from coordinate 21,484 downwards.
GGCGAATACATGTCAGTTAACAAAGATATGAGGTATACGCAGACTTCACAAATCGCTGTAATAAGTGGCAAAAGAAATACAACAGCATGCACAACAGCGAAAAATGATGCCCTAAAAATACTTAGGATTCAGTACGCCTGTATGCTCTTATTGTTGAGATGAAATAGGGCCTCGAATCAACGAACTCCGAATCCCAACTCAGACATTCCTACCACGTGAGTTGTGTGATCCGGAGTTCTCCTTGGTTCTCCCGGTCTGAGGTAGAAATCGCATGTTTCGCCTCCCGTGTCCATGCCACTTCTCACAATGGCTTAGAAATTATTTCCCTTAATAATAGAAGGTATCGGCCAATAAGCTAATAGCTTGTTATTAGGCCCAAGTGGCAGATGTCAAGTGGAAGGTTTTACCACCATCAGGAACAGTTGTTTTTTGCCGCATGAGGGAGGAAACTGGAATACCCGGAGGAAACCCTCGCGCAACGGGCGGGAAACAACCGGAGAAAACCCCGTACATCTACACTTCCCTTCCCAGGATCGAACCCGGGTCTGTACGAAGCCAGAGATGTACAGCTGGGACCAGGACGCCTAACGAACCTGACGCCCCAGTGCTCGCAGCTACCCGTGCAGGAGGGTTGCCACCAAAAGTACGTTTGGGGCATCTAGTGCCATCGAGCGCTATCTAGTTCTCTCTAGCGCTTGCTCGCAGCCAGCAAAGGAATACACAAAGAAATATCTTTTAACACAACAAACAGGCCACGAGCCGTCTTAATTATCGAGTAAAACTTTTGTACGTCCTCGTGCACCTGGAAGCAAGCTGTAATGATCAAGCGATATTAATGCCGCTAGATGGCGCCACGGTAGAATATAAAGAAAATACCCTGGCGCACTCTAGTGACAGAAATATCGTTAATCTGTACATCTAACTCCCAGGTGTACGAGGAAGTACCAAATTTTTACTCGGTAATTAAGGATGCACGTGGCTTGTTTGTTGTGTTACTTTAAATGTATTACTTTGTGCATTCCTTTGCTTGCTGCCAGAGAGAACTCGATAGGGCTAGATGATGCAAATGTTAATGTGGTGGGAACCTGCCTTTAACGTTCGTTGCTTTGGTAAATTAAGAATTGTGTGATGTCGAATCAAATCGGTAGGGCAGGGTATAAGTGGTATCTCGGCCCTGTCGTTTCCTAATTTTATTAAGATGTTTCATTTATTGATGTTTCAAATTTTTATTATTTTTTTTTTTATTATTGTCATCAACTGTCTTGGAGCTGGGAAGCAAAATCCGCAGCTTCTCTTCCAGATTGTGACAAGCAATAGAAAATGAAGCGACAGTAACAACATGGACACTCCCACGGAGATGTATAGTGTCCACGGCCTATCTTGAGTTCGCCCCAGAACGACACAGATAATCAATTGCTTGTTATTGGTAGCAGAGTGCCTTGTTGATAACCACGATGGTTACAAAAACAATGGCGGCCGTCGATTAAAGCCGCTCCCTCCAGGAAGACGTAGCCGCTCATAAAATACCTACAGGACTCAAGATAGGCCGCGTACACAAATAGGCATTTATAAGGTACTGATTTTAATTCGTAAGAAAACCGTGACCCTCCCTCTAGGGCCGCTAAAGCTTAATTAAGAGGTTCTCAGGAGCGCACGCTTGGAGTTTTTTTTTTTAGCATATGAAACCTTTTTTTTTTTATGACAGAGCCTCAAAGAAAAAAAAAAGTTCCGTTCACGCATCAGCGCTTTCGCCAAACACTTTCTGGAGCCGATGACAACATCAGCTCTTTGTTCCATTCACATGATCGCCTCGAAACGAATTTAAGGGCTGTTCAGGGGCATGTCACAACTAAAAACTTTTATTAAATGTGCAACTTTTGCACGCTGATCACGGCATTAAAACATATGTAGTTCGCAACAAAATGTATGCTACTGATTTTATGATGTTTGATTCATAAAAAAGGCATCAACTCATCTGAAAAATCATGAATTAGACGTAAAAAAAAAAAACACACCGCCTGCTCGCATCCATTTTTTTTAGCACCGCTCCTGCGAACCACTTAATTAATTTCAGCGGCCTAACAATAGTGACTGTCTAATGGCATTACTTGGTCTGGTGGGTTACTATAAATGGGTTACTATGCAAAGTCAGTGTCGTCCTAGGTAGTGTGAAAGACTATATCACCCTTCTTCTGCAGCTATGGGATCTATTCGGGCGTATTCTAATTATTTCGGCCTCCTGCCATGATTGGTGGTTTTCCGGATCGAATCCTAGGTGTTCTCCTTCCCTTACTAAACTTTTTTTTTTCCTTCTAAAATATCTAGTATGGATCATAATTGAGCCGGTTCATCTATATGCGAACATTTCGTTCATATGGCATAAGGATTCAAGTAATACACATGACAAAAAGTAAAATAAACGCATACTTACAACATTATCTAACATGAAAATGTGTAAGGGCAAAAGTGATCATTGGCAGAAGCAATTCAATTCAATTTATTTAGAGAGCTATAACCTATTTTTTGCAGGAGGTACAGATGTACGATTAAAAGATAACTAGGAAACAGGCGTTGGGCCTATTGTAGGCGGAGCTGATAAAAATTTATTATAAATTTGTACTTGCTCTCATTTTAATGACTTTACAATACTTGCTAAGGTTCCTTAAAATTTGGGTGCAATACTCAGTCGGCTACGTTTGAGGTTTTAGCCATTTGATGTGGAGCTCTTTGCGGGTCTTTTTCACATTTTAGTATTTTAGTATTTGTTTTAGGTATGCCTAAGCTACGTTTCGTATTAATTTTAAGACGCTTTCGTTTGCTCCCACATTTAGTTTCTGTTTCTTTATTTGCACCCGGTTCTACCATCGCCGCCATCTAAAGTTAAAATGCCACGTTAACCGTCGTGGTTAAGCTAGCAAAGAGCTTGTCACCGCCAATAATGCTTGCATTGTTTGTCTTGCACATGATGGAGTTTTTAAAGAAATTGTTAGGGCCGAGGAGAGTTAAACACAATTAAAACTTTGTCCTTACATATGGTGGAGTTAGTAAAGAATTCCGCTAAGAACAAGGAGTGTTAGGTACAATTAAAACTCTGTCTTAGAATACGATGGAGTTTGTAAAGAGTTTCGTTAGTGATGTGGAGTGTTGACATGATAAAAACTTTCTCCTGGCATACGGCAGAGTTTGTAAAGAATTACGTTAGGGACGAGGAGTGTGGTACGATTAAAACTCTGTCTCGGAATACGATGGAGTTTGTAAAGAATTTCGTTAGTGATGAGGAGTGATGGCATGATTAAAACTTTCTTAGCATATAACGGAGTTTGTAAATTTCCGTTAGGGATGAGGAGTTTAAAATTCTGTCCTGGGTTGTAAAGAATTCGACATAGGTTGTAAAGAATTCCGCTAGGGACGAGGAGTGTTGGCACAATTAAAAATCTTTCTTGGAATACGATGGAGTTTGTAAAGAATTCCGTTAGGAATGGGAAGGGTGGCATGATTAAATCTTTTTTAGCTTAGTAGACAATTCCATTAGGAATGAGGAGGGTAGGACACGATTAAAACTCTGTTCTGGAATACGACGTAGATTGTAAAGAATTACGTTAGGAAAGACGAGTATTGGACACATCTAAAACTCTGTTCTAGCATATATGATAGTTTGTACAGAAGTTTGTTAGGGACGAGGAGTGTTGAACACAATTAAAACTTTCTCCTGGCATACGGCGGAGTTTGTAAAGAATTCCGTAAGGGATGAGGAGAGTTGGCATGTTAAAACTTTCTCAGCATGTGACGGAGTTTGTAAACGGAGTTTTCAAGAGTGTTGGTTCAATTAAAACTCAGTCTTGGAATACGATAGAGTTTGTAAAGAATTCCGCTAGGGATGAAGAGCTGTGACGTGGTTAAAACTTTCTTAGCTTATGATGGAGTTAGTAAACAATTCCGTTAGGGACGAGGAGTGTTGGATGGATACGACTAAACTTCTATCCTAGCATGTGACGGATTTCAGCGCCCGATTTAGAGAAATTTTGTACTACAAAATGCGTCGACTTTATAACAAATTAAAAAAAAAAAGGCTTAACTTTTATTGTAGATGATAGCTGTCGGTGAATCCACTGGTTGATATTTCGAAGAAGATTGTGATTTTGGTTCGAATTGCAGCACCGGCCATGTATTTTAAATACAGTATAATGACCCCAAATTAAAGGAGAGGACAAAGCTCCTGATCTACTGTAATGCTGTAAAAAAAAAATAACTTTCGCTATATTTTGTAGCCACTGCCTGGTAATAATGATTTCTCCCCATCTTGTTACGCTCATTAATAGTTTAAACTTACGTCAGCTGGTGTGGAAGAACTAGAGGTTTGCTTTCTGGAGTTTGAGTTCTGGGTGGTTGATAAAATTTTTCAGAAAAATCTTTCGGGAAAATGTGCAAACCCCGTGAAATTTCTAATCGTGTGTGGAACTAAAACCCACACAAGTTTTCCTGATATGAGTAGAAAGATGGATGAATCCCCAGCCTATTCGTCATGATTTCCACCCACATCATGAAAATTTAGGAGTTTTTTTTTGTTGTTGTTGTTGTTGCCATACAAGATGCGAATGTTCAAATAGGTTGGCCCCTTTTACAGCAAGATTTAATATTTTTTTCAACTGCTCAGAATTTTAACGCCGCTATGCACTTCTGCTGCACAAGTGAACTCTATAGCAAGCTGACGAACCTGAAAACAACAACGTCTCGAGACTGTCTCACATATGGATTTTGGCTCGTAGTTAAATGTTATTTATTTATTTATTGAACTTACTGGAGTCTACAAGCCGTGCGCTATGCACTCCACCTCTAAACTCCACCTCTTTAACAACATTTTAACAATATAAATCCCATGTTGAACTATCGTTTTGTAATCTTTCTAACGGAAATGGAGTGTATTGATAGATCAATTCCGGTCCTTCAACGGATGCTGATGACCGCATTATGGCCATTTGTGTTGCCTTAAACTGTGGTGCGGTCATGGGCTCGAAGCTTCTTAACAGGATTAGGGTCACGTGTGTAGTGACAACCGTGTGGTAACTGACCGCATTAACCCGTTATTGCGAAGTTGGTACGTAGATTACGGAACTCCAAAGTACTGTTGTTAAACCTTCGAAACTATTAAAGTTGGGGTAATACGTGTTACAAAATGAATCTGGTTTGTGTGTTCAGCTACTTTTGTAAAATCGTAACGTACTCATTTTATGGACGAAGATCTTATTATTTAGTACCATTTGCTTTCTGGGAGACTATTTGAAGTTTATTACCACGAGTTTTGTAGGCCTTTATCTCCAGTATTCAGGCGTGATGGCGAACTTGCAAACAGGATTAATTTACTAATCCAGGCTGTGGTCAACGTGAAGGATAAAAGCAATTGGTTGTTCGCAGAATGTGACAGAATTAAATGTCGCCCAAAACCTCGTCATCTTTTCTCTATTATTATTATTTTCTTGTATTTCCGAATTATCAACTTTTTTTCCATTTCCAAAAGATTTTCGTTATAGATATTACCGTCTTATTCCAAGAATGAATGCCGAACAGATTGTTTGAGAAGCGTTCGATTTGCAACAATACTCCCGAGGGCGCAGTGTGAGGGTTCATTGTTGCAACAGAGAACGGCTTCGAGAACAACTCATTCAACATTTAGTGTTGTTGATAGTCGGAGAGCTCCTTTGTATGTTGTTCAGTATTCGTTAAGGTCTAGCTATTAAGTAGGATAGTTTAATGCAAAGAAGAACAATAATTTTTTGTAGGACAAGAAGCACCAATAGGCCACATTTCACGTAACAAACTTAATTCCGGCTCAGGCCAAGGATTAAACGAAGGGGGCATCCATGTTGCGGGTAGGAGGCAGCCATACCGGAGGAAGTGACGTCCCAGGAGTTCATTTGTGTGCAAATCCCACAAGTCACGTCTTCGCACGTCTTTCAGAAAAAACGGAAATGGAAACTCTATAAATGGAAACTAATAAAAAAAACTGAATCTCCGTTTATTATAGTTTGCATTTTTACTAAAGTAAGTGGTGTTTTTCATTGGCTAACAATGTAAACAGAGAGCTTTTATTTTTTTAAACGCCGTTGTTTGTAAATCCACTAGTCACGTGCTTCCTTGCAGTACTCTGAAGCTAAAAAATACTACCGGAAGTCGGCAATGAATCATCTTCTCTAGTCGTTTCATCTTTGGTTTAATGTATAGGTGTGAGCGCATAGTTCTCCAATCACCTCTGCACAATCAAAAAAAAGTCAATCAATCAATAATACCTACTGCGTAACCTTACTTAGCCTACTGTGTTGCTATTTTGTGTCAATACGGATGGCAATATGGATTTGAAGGTTTCTGAATTGTTTAGTGATGAAGTTGATAAACTGATGTCACAAACAGATTTTACATTGGATTATGGAGCTGGTCTACAACTTTCAGCTGCCCCCTATGCAGAACATACTTAAGCCGGACTGGGAGGTGGTAAGCGGATATTAATTTAGTTAATTGTACATGGGGGAGGGATACCGTGTGTATTTTAAAAAGAGGGATGTTAATGTGGAAATATTAATTTAGTTAATTGGGTCGAAATTTGGTTGACATTTGGTTGTTGTAGTGTCTTGCAAAATTAAAGGCTCCCAGAGTGGTGACTGTTCACTTGTTCGCACTCTTGTTCTCCCACGTATCTCAGTAACGTGTGGTGTTGTGGTAACCCGGACCACCGCACTGTGACTGAGGTTGGTGCAAATGCTCTAGCTGTTGACGCGCCATTAAGCCTCACCTTCCCTCCCCCCACTTATACTCCTACTTACTTGTTCCCCATTTTTAAACAATTCTTAAACAATACATTTGCCGAATGCTGGGAAAGACTAGTCATTTGTGAGCTGCACTTTTAAACAATGGAAGCCGGAAAAGTTGAGTTACAATTTGGGCGTTAAATCCCAGTCGTTGGAGAATCCGTCGTTAACCATCTAAACTTCTGTCAGCAACAATAAGTCAGGGGTAGCTTATAAATCTTCTTCTCCTTTCAAAAATAATTCGTCCTTGTGTAACTCTTGCAAATCATGATGGAATAATTTCAGTCAAAAGTTCTGAAGTCAAATCTTCCGAATTAAATGTAGAAACTGTCTGTATTTGGGACACAAATAGAAATGTCCCATTTTATGGACTGTTCAAAGTAACTGTTCTTCTGCGCACACGTCGCAATCTTCTATACAGAGAACGAAGAAATCATCGAATTCTTTTTAAAGCTAACATGGCTGCCGCAGTCGTTAATTTGGAACTGTTCAGACTTCCTTTATTTTTAAGCCTCTTTTCGAAGTAAAAGGCAGGGGAGAGAAGAAGAAGAAGAAACGAAAATTTTGACAATACGGACTAAATTGTCTTTTCCGCACTGTAAGGAAGCATGAAATTTGAATTACGTTCTACGGCAATATTTTAACTTCTTTTTTTCTGTGTGTGTGTGTGTGTGCGGACACAGGGGGGGGGGGGGAAGCAAGGAAAGAGGAGGGGTTGTGCGAGTACGAAATTACTTCTCGTAGAAAGAGACTTTTCATCAAAAAGTTAAACGAATTCCTTCGCAGAAAACCCGCAGATGCGTGCGTCGTTTCTTCCTGCTTGCTGCTTTCACAGATTCGCAAATTAAATGCATTCGTGAAGTTAAAAAAAAGTAACAAAAAAAGAAAAAAGAAAAAATGTCAACGGCCATTTTAAAAACTCTTCCAGCTCCAAAATAACAATTTCTAATTTTTTTTTTTAGTTAAAAAAAATCGGGCATCGGCAGAACTCGAAAAAGGAGAAGAAGAAGAGAAGGTATTTCGCTAGAAATGCATTTTTGGCAGGCAGTGATGCAGCTGAATACGAACACGACGACAACAGGCACAAAAGCACGCCGAAGCAATACAACGACCAAGGGAAGGCTTACATTATTCTTCTCCCCTAGGACTAACTTGCATGCAGTTCATTACCATCAAGTCAATTATCCCCTGAATGTTGGATAAATGGATTTGAGCGGTAAGTCGCACTAATGCCAGTTCCTCTTTTCCTTTTGATTAACAGCTTTTTAATTATAGACAGACAGGCAGAGAGCTAGCTGCCTTCCCAGACCCCCCAAACCATCCCTTTCCCCCACCGGTCCTACAGCCCGGTCCCAGCCTCCTCACCAAAACAAGGAAAGATGCGGAGAGAAGCGTCGCTTGTTCGGATTACTGCACGCCGTCGCGTGGATTAAGGTGCGTAAGATTTTATCCTCGGCCGTCCTTCGAAGTAAGCAAGGATCTGGACGTAATGACGGACGAACGGAGAAGCAAACACGTTGACAGCTTTTGCCAGGCCCTGTGTTCGAAAAGAGCCGAGTACAACACCCTAACCGAGCCTCGTCGTTATAGTCTCGAGCCCCCATGCGTAGTAGTGTGATTTACACTGGTAGTTAGAACACCCCCTTAAACTTACAGCAAGTGGCACTTGAGAAAGTATGTACTTAAGTATATACTTTGCTCGCAAATGAAGTATTTACTCAAGTGACCTTGGACTAGTCTAGAACGCCAGAGCTGAGTGTCAACTAATTACTTATACCAAGAATTTATAGGGTTGGGGAGGAGAATTTGTGACTGAGATCCATACTGAAACGCCTTGGATACAGTCGTATTAGTTCAGTCTTAGTTTATAGAGGGCGCCATGTGTTTTATGTGGGAATTTTTATTCAGTTTTCAGCCTAAAATTAAACTAAACCAAACGAAACTAGTTCGATTTTAATTATTATTTAGCCTAGCTTAGTTGTAATTTAGTTTACTTTAGATTTGGGCTGACAAATTAGTAAAAATTATCAGATGGAACACGTGGCGCCCTCTGAAAACTCGGACTGAACTAATGGGGACCGATCTAACGTGTTTCAATAGGGACTTTTTAGAGTGACAAATTCTTCTTCAAACCCTATAAATTCTTGCTTATACAAGTACCAATTCCGTCGTCATTGACGGACAAAGCCTGTACTTCAAGTGGTCAGTGTGACCACATTTCCATGCTCTGTAAAGCCAAATTAATGAATAGAACGTACGTAATGCTACCAATTTACACATCAAGAGTGCAACCTCATTGCTAAACTGGTCGCACACGTATGGGAATAATTAGGAACAGCCACAATTAAGAAAAAGGATTGCTATTGTTGATGAGTTTAACGGTGCCCTCGGTGTGACCATTCTGACGAAAGACAGCTAAACAAATTTTGGGAGAACATTGTTGCAATGGCACTTACCACCACAGGAAAATGTAGACGAAAAGTTCTAAAAACAGGTGGTGGCCTATGAGGAAACGAACCTGACCTCATCACAGAAAAGGTGGTTGGTTTGTGCAGTGACGAGATCCTGCCACTAAATAATCTCCATGACAACGATGCCACTGCAGAAATAGTCCACACAATAAACGTGAGTTAAAAAGGAAGGCCATCCCTCAATATCTGCACCGCTAAGACCTCTACTCAGAGTATACCAGAGCTCCCAAAGAAGGCACAAAATTCAGGCAACTACGTTGATTCGACAGCCACTGTCGTAGGTAGCAACCCTTGTAATTGCCTGGCTTTGTGCTGCACACAGACATTACTGTATGAAAGTATGCAACTATCATGGGCTGACCCATAATAACGGGCTTCAACATGTGAAAAGAGATCTGCAGTACGTATTTTTTGTACATTCCCAGGCAACGTCGCCTTCCTGTTACGAAATACCTGTAGCGTTTGTTCAGCGCTTCAACGGCACAAATGTCAATGTGTGTGCAGTGTCCGTCACTTGCGACGTCTGGAAATTGTGGTCTCAGTATGGATTCTCTTACTTTGTTATAGAATGTCTGTCGCACTGTTGGTTGCTTGTATCCCACGGAAACTGAACGTGCCGTTCCCATAACGCAGCAATGATCCTGGCGACTCTTGCTAAACACAACGTGAAACGGTTTTCTGGATAACCCCGCAGAGTCACCTACAATTAGCTGGATGCTTCCTGTAGCAGTGTAACTTGCTGCAGTATAGTAATTGCTGCATGGTTGGAATCGAATTTCTACGCAGGACGTATCTTTCCAGTGATAGTGCTATGTCATTGAGGAAGACTGTTTCAACTAACTGTGACAACGTCTGAAATGTTATTCAGGATATTGTGTTGCTGTACGGGAATCAATTCCGCCTCGACCATCTCTGAGATCTTGCTCATATCTTGGGTCTCCCTCAGAGCTTCGCTGCACTACCAACTTGGTACTTGAGGGTATTCCACAGCACACTTGGAAGATACTCAATCTTAAGGGCTTGCCAGTTCTAAGGGGATTCTCAGACTACTGATGTGACACTTAAGTAAGTACTTTAAGCTAAGTGGGTTTCGAGACTACCACAGTTAGGGAACCAAACCAAATCGGTGACCTTAGTTGGGTGACCTTATGCTACTCTGGCGTAATAGTTGTGTTACCAGGGTCGGATTGGGGTGGATCAGGCATCCTCATGAAAATATACTGCAAGGGCCTCGGGACACCTAACCGGGGAGAGTGGGGGGGGGGGGGGAGTGCAGCAAGCTAACGTATTTTTAAGAAATCTGTATGAATTTAAAATTTTTCCTGTAACTTAGAGATGCAATTTTCATAGAAATTTATTTCAAAATAAAAAACATTTTTTTAACAAGGGCCTCCTGTAATGTGTGTAGGGAGGGGGAGGGGGAGTTGGAGCCCGGTGCAGAGCCCTGTAAACTACAGTATTCTAACGAAATCTGTGTGAATTTGAAACGTTTTCCAGCAACTAGAGATCAACTTTGATAAGAATTAATTTCATTTAAAAAAACGTGTTTCTTAGAAACAATGGCCTCCTCTGTACTTGGGGGTGGTGGAGGGGCAGGTCCTTGGCGGAGTCCTGTAAGCCAGCGTATTTTAAAGAAATCAACATAAATTTGAAATGTCTTTCTGCAACTTAGCGATGCAATTTTCGTACGAAGTTTGCATCGCTATTGCTAAATTTGAACAATGGCCTCGTACAGTGAGGGGGGGGCTCCCCTGGGCTTGCCGGGTTCCCAAGTGGCCCAGTCCGACACTGTGTGTTACCATATATTGAGCCTTCTTAATATATTATTGTTACTTTGTAATATTAAAGGGGGATTGTCACCAACTGACACGCTGCAACATCTATAGCCATAAAGCACTATATAGTTCTTTCTAGCCCTTACTTTCAACAAGCGGAGGAATACACAAATAAATAGCTTTTTTGTGAAACAAACCAGCCACGTGTCTCTATAATTATTGGTGTAAAGTTGGTGCAACCACGTGCACCAAGAAGCAAGCGGTAAAGTTAAGACTAGCGACACCACGGGCTCTTTTTTTTCCAGCTATCGACCGTTTTGAAACGCAGATTTTGAACCGCTAGATGGGAGCCATCTTGTGACAGTGATATAGTTAATATTGACCGCTTGGTCGCTGGTGCACGTGGACGCACCAATTTTACACACGATAATTAAGGAGGCACGTGGCTTGTTTGTTGAGTAAAACGAAATTTTGTGCGCCTTCCTGCGCTTCTAGGAATCAAGTGCATAGAACTAATAATGGTAGACGGTGCTAGATGCTGCAGACTGTCATTTGGTGAAGAGGAACCTTTAAATGCAGACATAATTAATGGTTAGTGATCAATGACGATTTCTGGTAGCAGGTGAAGGCTCTTGGGACCAACTATGTAAAAATACGGTAAACAGCCTAGGGTGTAAAAGGCCCTGCTCCACCAGTGAAAATCACTTGGGTGCTGGAGCCCAAATCAGCAACAGCCTTTTTCAGCTAGATGGATCCGTGCTGCAGCCAACTCTATAGCAGTCCTGACCCATTTGCTATACATCTTCGAAGTATTTCACCGCGTCGCACTGAATAAACCCCAAAGTTCAACAACGAACTGGATATTATTCATTTATGGCATTGAATTATTTTTATGTAAATGCAGTGGCGATGCTAGAATAAACAGACTGCAGGGCGAAGGTCGGGTTAATTTCGACTTGGGGTGGGCATTGGCATTGGTCGTTAAGTCGAGAAAACATACACGTTTTGATTATTGCAATGCATATTACATCCCCCGTAGGGTGTTCGGGTACCGCAGCGAAGCCGACGTGATACAATAGCGGGTAAAACAGCTTCACTAGCGCTTCTTCATACTCGGAGATCAGTTTTGGATGATAGGTAAAAAAAAAAAAAAATTAAGATATCGAACTTTTTCTTTGTAGGGGTTCCCTTTTCGGGGGTCGTCGTTGTCTTCGTTTCTGCTATGAGACTTTGGTTTATAATGTAAGAAGATAGGCAGTATTACTGATAAAATCTATTTTTGACTTGTATCAGTCAACACAGTTCTTAAACGTCGTAGGCTATGTGAATTAAAGCTTATTATTATTATTATGAATTACAGAAAATCAAAACCTTATAACTGATTAAATGTTTACGTGTATGAATATTGTGCAAATTATATTTAAATGTATGAATTTGTGCGAATTATACTTACATTTATGTCACATACATGAATTTGTAAGAACTGTATTTACATGTACGAATTGATATAGGTTATATATATAATTATGAAACCTTGGTGCACAAACAAGCATCTGTGTTTTGTGCCTTGGTTATCTACAGACTGTATATACACTGAATAAATTATTGTTATTGTTATGAAACATCATGTTTTCACACACACACACACACACACACACACACACACACACACAAATTAGTTCTAAAAAAAAGCGTAGTACAACGGATGTTCTGAAAATTGTAAATATCATTGTGTCGAGCGTTTGGATCAAGGTAAATTCGTGGGAATGATACTTATTGATTTTCGAAAAGCGTTCGACGTGATTGATCATGATATTTTGCTGAAAAAATATGGACGAATTGGTTTGCAAGGAAAAATCCACAACATTTTAATAAATAAATTAAATGAGAGAAAATGTTGTGATAGAATTATTAATTCTTGCAGCAGTTTTAGTGATGTGAGTTGCGCTGTGCCTCAGGGCTCCATTCTAAGACCTTTATTGTTTATCATTAATGTGAAAGACATTGTTGACTTTGTTGAAAACATGCATATCTTTTTTATATTTGCTTATGATATTATTTTTCTGGCTATTAATCTGAATTCCTACTGTACAATTAAGAATTCGCAACAGGATTTCAATTCCAACAGTGATTGGTTTATTGAAAATTAAGTTTTTATCAGTGAAACCAAAACAGTAAACTTAATAATTAAAAACCCACACATGAAACAAATGGACCAGAAATCTGTTTACACTCAGACTGAACTTTGCTCTTGAAGTTATTCTTCTACTTGTATTGCTGTAAATAAAGGTAACAATGCAAAGTAATTTGGTTTAATCTTTGAGGAAAACTGGACTCATAAAAACAGATTGAAGCGCTGATGCTTAAGACAGATTTCGCCCAAGATCTACCATTTGCGAAATGTGTTGAGCGACCGACAAAAAAATATGTTGTACAGTAGATGAAACGAAAGTCATCTGAGTTATGCTACTGAGATTTTTGGATTGGCGTCCACATTTCCTTACTGACAGATTGCAAAGTACCCAAAATAAAATTATTAACGTTATTATTAACAACTATGAACACCTGAAAACAAAATGAGTTTACAAAGTTATAAAGATCTTAAAATTTATTCAACTGCATGAATTGATTGTATACTTCAGAACATTTCTTGAATCAAGACTTCTTCGTAAAGGTCTTTATAACACTAGGGCCGTCGTGATTTCCGCTGTCGACGTAATGGAGCGAGCTCCACTTTCTTTGCTGTTTGGTTGCTTGGCCAAAAAAGGGTCAGCCTTTGAAAGTAGTGATAACATTCAACCCGGGAAAGCTGCCAGGGTAGCTGGGCCAAACCCCCCAGTAAAATTTAAATATTTGCCTTGTAATTTCTAAACACTAAGAGACAGCTGCATGGGGTTTTGACCATTGGAAGGCTGGTGAAAAAACCATCAAAATGGTGTATTCAAACGTCAAAATCGGTCGACGAGAAGTGAAAATATCAATTTAGTTTATTACCGAGCTAGCTGGTGTTATCTACCGATCCCGATTTCTACAGTTATTGCAAATTTCGGTAAGGAATTACGTGAGGCGTTCTGAATCGGTAATCGGGATCAGCCCAGCATTACAAAATATGCTTTTAGTTGCTTACAGAGTGAGGCCGGAATGATGATTTTATTCAGGGCCATGGTCCGAAGCTACACGCCGGAAGAAAATTTACCAAGGGCCCAGGCTCAAAGCCGCATACCCCGATGCATAACTACATAGCTTTATGCCGCCTCTTTATCATCAACAATCAATCTTTTAACAATTAGAAATGGTTCACTGTTTCGTTGTAGTTTGATTTTGGCTCTTGGCTATTGGCCCATTTTGCCATCTGGATGGTTCCTCAACCCCATCTCCGATTCCCCCTTTTTTTCTGATAAATCTTGTCCAGACTCCCGTGCTACTGCATGCAAAGTTTCGTTTGGATAGTCCTTGTGGTTTTCGCGTGATGCGCGGTCTAAGATTACATTCGAGTGTCTTCATAGAGGAGGTTCGCTCCAAAATAAATAAATAAATAAATTATCAACGATTACGTTGTGTAAGGTACCACCACATTCCTGAATGGAATAACAAATATGGTATTGGGATCATCATCATTACGTTCAGGCAGGAGTTTTTAATGCTTTACCTGGAGGTCTTCTGAAGATTAATTCTTTCATCACTCTTAAAAAGGAATTGCTAAAGTTTCATTTTAAATGAAGGTTGTTAACGTTTGCTGGACCTAAGTTTCCTTTGCTTGTAAAGGAAAACCAGTTCTTGGAGCACTTCTATACTCTTGTATGTGTTAACTTGTTCTTGCTTTGTGATTACTTCAATGGTTAGATAAATATACACAAATCGTTGTAAATTATATAAAGAAAAGAGGAAAACAAGCGGAATAGCTAAAATCATACACGAGAAATAACATAGTGCAGTAACGCCACCTTTATGCACTTACGTTTCGTCGGAGTGGGGCGAGCCGGATTCGAAATGGCAACCCAATTCGTCCCCGATCACAGACACAGCACCTTTATCGCCAAAGCCGATCCTCCACTGGCATAAGTATGAGGGCGCGTTTACACAGCGACTCGCCTTTGCATTCTCGCAGCTAGAACTCAATCGCGATGGCAGAGGTGGCATGGCCATGGTAACAACGCTAAATGGATTAGCTAAATCCGACATCGTTTGAGTAAATACTTGCAGTCTTCTTATAATCAGTGCCAATAATATAAAGAATTCCTGATGACGAAACAATTTTCCCAAACGCTTCTGAACTCACGGTATTTGCTGTTTTCGTTGCGAGGCGGCAGACATAAAACCGCCGCCATGTTGGAATTTGAGGTGATTTCTAGCTTCTAGCTGCGAGAATGGAAAAGCGAATGGTTGCGTAAACGTGCCCTGACTCACTGAAGCCCATTGCCTGAAGAAACAGATCGTGTTGGTGACAGAAAAGAAGACTTTGGCAAATTCTTGCTAGTCAGTGCCGGACAGTGTAGGGAGGAAGGAGGGAATGTTCGAAGTTCGGAGTGATACAATTTATTTAAACCAAATTCAAAAGGACGTGTGTACGTTGTCTTCTAGTCCTACCTGCTCCAAAGCATTTTCTTTGTTTTTAAGGCATTTATTATTATCTACAAAACAAATTAGCGAACGGTAAGGAGAATTCAAGGAAGAAAATCTGTAACGGGTTCAGTGATTCATCTTTATGCCCGTGGAGGAGAGGCCATAGCTATAAAAGTGAATTGGACGAATTGGGTTGCCAGTTCGAATCCAGTTCATACCACTCCAACGAAACGTATGTTCATAAAGCTTGATTACTGCATTACGTTATTTCTAGTGTATGATTTTCGATGTTTGTCTTGTTTTCTTTTTTGTTTGTAATGCTTTCAATGTGTTTTTTTATGATCTTTTTTCGTGTCATTTTTTTTATTGTTTTCTGTGTTTGTACGCTTAACTTCTATCAATAAATTATTATTATTTAATAGTAAGTAATTTTGTCTGGATCGACTTTTATTGACTCTCTTTTAACTTAACGTGGTGACCAAGCTGCAAAAAAAAAAAAAAAAAGTAGAAAATAAAAAACCTGACCTACAAAAGACCTTCCATCCGGAATCATCCTTTTCAGCCCCAATTCGACATATCCATTGCTGCGTTCCTTCACGGTGACCCTAGGGGTTGCTTCCTTAACTTGGGCTTTCAACTACGAATGCTTTTAGCTAATTGAACGACCCACAACGAACGGTTTTCCTAAAGCAACCTTTACCATTAACCTCTCTTTCGATGTTTTAGACATCCCAGTTTCTTAGCATGAAGACGATTCATCGAAGTACATTGCCCTCCGGCTGGCCCTTTAGGTTTAACCAAAAAAGGTTTTCATTGAAAAAAATTTTTATTCGATTCTTCAGGTTACTTGATAAAGTGAAGGAGAGTTGGACGTATTGGTGCAACGAATTGGTATACCGGTTGGTTCATCGTAAGTCGGGGGGAAAATGATCATTTCAGTGAGTGGGAGTTTGACTACACATCAGTTTGAAACAATTTTTTTTTTCAGTTCGTGTAGAGTTTTCTCCAAACAGAAGGTTATCAGTGTGGCGAAGAGTAGTCTATTGCCTGAAGAAAAAGATCGTGTTGGTGACTGAATACAGGACCCCGACAAATTCCTGCCGGACAGTGCCTGACAGTGTAGGGAGGAAGGAGGGAAAACTCCAAAGACTGTTGGAAGTGACATAATTTAAACCAAATTCAAATGGACATGTGAAAGATGGCTTCAAGTCCTTCCTGCTCCAAGGAATTTTCTTTGTTATTAAACTTTTAATATTAGGCCGCTAAAAGTTAATTAAGTGGTTCTCGGGAGTGCACGCATGGTTTTTTTTTTCCCTCAGCGCATGAAACATATTTTATGACATTGTCTAAAATTGAAAAAAAATTCCGATCACGCATCAGCACTTTCATAAAAAGTTTCCTGAGTAGTAGACGTTTTTGTGGAAAGCAAACCCTTTTGAGCTACCCCCGAGTCCCCCCTGCTGGCTCTATCCTTCCTTTCTGCAGATGGGCACCTTCTCCTATTTTGAGGGCCGCCTCTTAATTTTTTTTGGAGTTTTTTTTTTTTAAAGTGTTGCTGTATGTGTTTTTTTTTTTTCGTGTTAGTACGAAAAATGTCGCAGGTTGCAAATGTGCCTGTATATGCTGGTTGCAATGGGGTGTGCTGGTTGAATTAGTGTTGTGCACGGTAGTTTTGCAAAGTCGGTCATTATACGTCACATGGTGGAGCAGGGGTTGTGTAGCCCCTATAAAAAGTGTTAGATTATCAACATTTTTATTCGAACCACTTAATTAATTTTTAGCAGCCTTATCACAAATTAGCGATGGGTAAGGAGAATTCAAGGAAAACAATCCTTAAAAAAAACAAGAGTCCAGAAGTTTTTGTAATAATAAATAATTTATTAGCTAAGTATCCCGAAGATCATGTTGATTTTCTGTGGGTTGCTGTACAGTGTAAATCGTAATACAAACTACATCGATACAGCAGTAGATGGAGAATTTTTCAGATCAATTTTTGCAACCGAATACGGTTGTTAAGAAAATAAAGTCGCTTATGTGAGACATTTAGTAACAAATTTAATTGGGTGTCATAATATTAATTAATAAAATATTTAAGTTAATTTCGAAATATTTACAATCGGTTATGAGTTCTTACATTGTATAAAACTATCAATAAATTTTAACCATATATTAAGCAATGGTATAGTGAAAGAGCATGGTGAAGAGAGAAAAACAAACTTTACATGAACTTTGTTTAAAATAGACGTTTTTAAAAACTTCTTAATCTAAAAAGAATAACTGAAAACCGCTGCATAGCAACAGCATTTTACATAATATTTTTTAAATATTATTTTCCATTATTATCCCATTTTATACTTTGTTCCACATTATGTTTGCAGGAAACTTACTGTATGACGCCACGTTTCCATGTATTACGAGTACAAAACATGTATGTATCGTACTTGTAGACTCTACACAGTTACTGTTTCCTGCAAACGTAATGTGGAACAACCTATAGATGCCGTTGTCAGCAACAGTGTGAATCTCTCGTCAATGATTTAAGCAATTCTTGCAATATTCAGATGTTACTTTTTTTCTTTTAAAATGGAATGCTTTTTTTTTTCGGACAATAAATAAAAAATGTACACACACAAATAAAAAAAAAAGGTTCACGCAGTTGTTGGCAAACGATATCTAGTAGCAAGAAGTTATATCAAAGTGGAAAATATAGAATTCTTTCTTAATATTACGAAGGGCCGGTGATGGAACGAGAGCGCACTCCTGGAAACTAATGGCTGACCACTTCAAGACCAAGAACCAGAAAATATTTCTTCAGTCGCAAATTGCTGGAATCAATTGTCAGCTATACTGTGGTCGAAGCAGAAGCTTTTTCTTGTTTTAAAAGGTCGTTGAAAAAATGTCTGCCTCACCAAAATTCTGTTCAGAATATACTTTAAGAATATTTTAAAATACAGTGCCATGTTTACAGAAGGTTCAGTAACATGCCTCTACATAATATAATCTTTCTTTGAATTTGTTGTATTTTTACTTTGGTTTAATTCTTTTTCTTATGTGTGATTAAAAACTTTTGTAAGCTTGGCATAGTGTTAAGTGGCACGCTCTACTATCATCCACTTTGATTTTATGCCAATAAACATTTATTATTATTATTATTTAGTGAATGGAAAGACGTTATTTTTGGTGTTCCACAAGGATCAGTTTTAAGACCCTTGCTTTTTATACTTTATGTCAACGATATTGCTGAACAAAATTTTACAAATAAACTCATCCTATATGCAGACGACATTTTCATGCTTTCAGTTCACTACGACCAAGATGAGATGGAAAAAAACCTCCAAATTGACTTCAATATTTTAAACGAATATCTTTATGAAAACGAACTCTACATCAGCGCAGAAAAAACATGCTTTATGCATATCACCACATCACACATGTTTCGGAAGCATACTAAAATAATCCTCCATAGTTATGACTGCCTATGCTCAGAACATTGCCTTTGTACTAAAATAAAACATGTTAAAACTGCAAAATATCTTGGCTTGGAAATTGACCACCACTGGAAATTTTATGATCATGTTGAAACGCTGATAAAGAAAATCAGACAAACTTTACCAATGTTATACATGATCAGAGATCTCATTAATTCTAAAACAAAAAAGATACTTTATGAAGCTTGGATTATCTCAAAAGTCAGATATGCTTGTACCATCTTTGGATCTACAACCAACAATCTAATTGAAAGATTGCAAAAGACATTAAACAAAGCTGTAAAAGTACTGTTCGGAAAACACAATGATAAAAAAACTGCTGAACTATTTCATATCAACAAACTGTTCACTTTTAAACTTCTTTTCAAATTTATAATTATTTCCAAATACTACTTTAATTCAGCCCATAAATTTCACCTTGTACGTGCACAACGTGTCCAAAATGCTTGGCTCCAGATTCCAAAATGGAGAAATTCTTATGGAAAAAGGACAAATCAATACATTATTCCAGAAGTATTCAATACCATACCAGCCCATCTAAGAGACATCAAGGACTATAACGAAATGCGAAAAAAAATTAAACAATG